>JAJOOH010017010.1:0-21285 GCA_029582605.1 Solanum gracilifrons
TATAAAAATTAAATATATTATATTACTACTTACTTTCTCATTTTTTAAATAAATGTTGTTCTTCTTAAGAATTGAATCTATTTTGGTTCAAATATAATTCCTTTTGTCGCAATAGATATTTTTCGTACATTTATTAAAATTAGAAAGCTTAGTCAATTGATGATTTACTAATTTGTATTAATTTAATTTTAAGAGTGATTAATTTTATCAAATAAGCTAATCTTGCAAAATAATTATCACTTATGGCTATTTAATAAAGAAAGTAGTTATAATTTAAACGAATTCAATTTGAGCAAATTTGGCAATCCAAATCTTATTAAACCGGCCAATCCGTGTATGCCACGTAGGCGAGCACATGGATTGTGCTTCTTTAGATTCGATCTCAGCCTTACAATCTAATCTAACGGCCTCAATTAATTCATCCTTTTACTATTATATATATATATATTATTTATTTTTAAACTCTTTATTTTTACCAACCGTCCGATCAAATGATCGGACGGCCCAAATTAAATCCCAAGTTTTTCATCTTTTCCCAAAATAAGTACAACTCTCATGCCTGTCAAACTTTTTCCCTTTCCCAGGAACGTTTTCCTTCTTCCCCAGGAACCTTTTCACACCCCTCTCCCATCGATCTCTCTTCCTCTGCCAACGTTTCCGCCTACAGACCACCGGAAAATGGCAATTTCTGGTGGTCATCAGTATATCTCCCCACGCCGTCCATCAATCATATCCTTCTCTTGTCAACTTTACATCTCTTCCATCATCTTTTATGAACCAAAACAGACCTCAAAAGCCTTACCACCGGCACTGCTACGCCTGAAAAAGGCGAAAGGCATGAAGAACCATCGGATTTGGGGATGGTCGTCCTTTTAATCTGATGGGTGTAAGGTTCCATCACTTATTTTTTGAACATAGTAGAGGCCCCAAATCGGCTATAAAAAAGAGAACCAGCGAACAGAACAAAAAAAACGATTCTAGAAATTATCTAAGAGAGGCAACGAAAACAACAACATTCTTCTTATTTTCTTTCCTTGAAGTCGAGTTAAAAAAAAGAAAGGGAGGAAAAATCTGGAACAACCATTGGGAAATCATCAAAAACAATCGGGAAATCCAACAAAGAATCCAAGAAAACCAACAAGGATCCGAAAATCTTTTGTTTCTCTGTTTTCGTTCTTCTTCGAGTTGAAGTTCGAGTTCAAAGTTGAATTTTTTTTGACGTTGAAGCTCTTGTTTGCTGCTCTACACAAGGTCAGTAATCTCCCCTATTTTAGTTTTTTTATTTTTATGGATCGATTACGGTCGTTTAAAGGTTCTCAAATTTGATCTAGTTTTCTGTTGTTAAATGCTTACACGATTTGCCTTGTTTTAGCTTTAATTCAAAACCAACCTGTGGATAGTTTAAATAATGTTGTGATACTCGTATCTTATTAGGGTCCTGAATTAAAATGACTAAAATTCTTCCTTCGACATAATATTCCATTAACAATCAGCGCATAAAGGAGCAATTTTATTGTGTCTGTTGATTTCATGAAACTAAAGCCAAAAGTTCCTTGTAATAACACTAATGTGATGATATGACTTCTTGTGGAACCAACTGGTAAAATCATCCAAATCTTTTGGCATTTTTTGTATAAATTGGCTGAAACATAATAAAATATATTAGTCCAGGTGTGTGTTTTACTCCTGCTTATTTATTTGTCAGAATTTATAGTTGTGTGGGCATTGTGTGATCCAGATGTAGACAAAATCTATCGAAAAAGATAACTCGATCAGAAACTACATATGTAGATTAAGTTTAGTGTTTGCTTTGATGTCCCTATCCTCCATTATAAGTGAACTTCCTACAATGTCCTGTTAAGATGTCTGTGATTATGTGGTAAGGATGTTGCTGATCTTCTGTTAAGAATTGCGAATTTTGAGTTTTAAAGTCTTACTTCATCCGTGCTTAGCTGCGACTTCACATAGTTGCACATTATTACTTGTAAAAATCTAGATTTAATGGTTTTCTTCCTCTAACATGATACAATCTTATTTTGACTAGTGTTTTAGAATGATATGAGCCCCTGTTTTTCAGCATAACCTAGACTGCTTAACATCTTGTTCTAAATCCTATATTTTTCATTATTTAAAATCTAAAGTTTATGTTAACCTAAGTGTCAAACCAAAGTTTCTGGCAGATGGTTTTATGACTTTTCCAAGCTCAGAAGTGAGTTTTGCAGATTCGTATCCATCTATTTTTTTATTTTTTTTTCTTCAGTTGAATATGCTGAAATTTTTAACTAATTTGGGGCTGCTTGTTTGATTCCTTTCTAGAGTTATTTTTTTTTTTAGAAAGTCATAAGTTTGTTGTCTGTAAATTATGGAAACCCCCGGCTGCTTGTTTGTTAATGCAAACTCGAGTTAGAATCGGCTAAAATAAATATAAAAAAAAAAACACACAAGACATGTTTATATTTCTGCCTTGGAAGTTTTACAACTATTTCATGAGATGATTTATGTTGCTCTCTACTTTTAAATGACATTCACGTTTAGGCCGATGTTCTGCATCTTTAAAATTTTATAAGTAATCTCATTGTTTCAAAAGTCAGATTTCATTTAAAGTTTGAGGAGTTTCGATTCTAAACTTTGTTTATGCCTTCAAAGGTAACCGAGCTTTGCTAAATAATCGCTTTTAAAGTGTGGATGGACCATTTTTTGGCTGTTGCTGGTTCATTTCGTTTTTTTACTTTAAAAAAATATTTCCCTCTCTTATGTTGATCTCTTGTGGATAATACTTGGTAGTGTTCTCATAACGCACTCCATTATTTGCAAAATGTTGATGTTATAGTCACTGTTCCATTGACATCGTTGCAGGATCCTTCTTCTCCATTCTAATTTTTTTTTTAAGTTGACATTTCTTATTAAGGAAAAATAGGATTAAAACATTTGTTTCTCACCTTAAAACTAGCCAGTTGAACATTTATTAAATATATTGTGTACCTGCCACTTTTATTTTCAACATCAGATCCATTGTTTTACTTAGTATTTCATTAATATCATCTTCAAAATAGGTACAAGAATTTGAAGCTTTGAGATAAGTTGTCTCAAGACATTGAAACAATAGCGGTTGTCTGAAGTCGATTGAATAAACTGGATTTTGAATCATAATTTGTTATTACTGTTACTTGCCATGTTTATTTAGTTTGTTTTCTTGTGAGTTGTGTTCCATCTGTTGAAGTCCTACGTGATATTTGTTACTTCAAGGGGATAAAATGAATATTTTTCTCAATTACTTAGTTTGCTCTAAATTGGTAATCTTAGCTATCCATTTTTTTTATATATATTTTTTATGTTGTTGATTTGTTTCCTCTTCTTATATTTTCATGTACAACCGGAGGGCTGGAGTTTCTACTTTGAAACTCGTTAATGGCCTAAGATATTAGGCCAACAACAATTAGAATCATCGCAATACTTGGAGTCTCATAAATAGGAATCCAACATTTCTTAGCCTTCCCTTTTTCGAGTTTGATTATATTATTTTGATATGTTGACTAACCTTTACTTAAGTAGAAAGAATAAAATTCTCGAATTGGGACTCCTAAATAAGTTTAGAGGTAAATAAAGGCTAAAACTAATTAACTTTAAAATAGTTAACTTGTGGAATTATATATTTTTTTTAAGTAGGGAATTAGGCTTATATATTAAAAAATATAACTATAGAATAAGGCTCAATAGTTTAGGCCTATTTTTATACTCTTTACATCACCCCTTTATAAAATATATTGACTATTCTTCTTATTATTATTTTATCAAACATTGCTAAAAACTTTAATCTTTTAACATGCTATTTCAAATTTTAGATATGCCAACAGGTTCAAATACAAGGTACATACATATATATGTCATACATATAAAGGTATATATTCTATATTTTCTCCATATAACCTAGTATTATTTACTATCTCTTTTACTAATGTTATTTATTTATTTTTATAATTTATAAATGCCTACACTTAAATATACATATTACTTTACTACATATAATCTATCGTTAACTTATCCTTACATGCAAATAAAATAATAAACCTTCACGTGTTTTAAACAACTTATATGTATATACTACACTCTATAATAAACATATTTAAGCTCACAAACTTTTATATAATATTTTAACATTTAGTATCATTATTATTTATTTCATTAAACTTCATTTTTCACACATATCACTCTATATATTTAAACCCGATTATAATCTTATTTTATTTTTACGTCTTAATTCTATGTATAAAATAAAACAACAAAATTTACATCCTTTAAACTCCACAATTATACATCTAAGTTAGGTTGAAATAAGATACATCTATTTTTACATATAAATTTATCATACATTTAAGTACATTTATTTATCTTTACAATATGATCAAATACTACCATCAAATCTATTTTATAAGACATATATGCCGTACCTTGTATTTTACTCTTTTCTTAAACTAACTAACTTATCATTGATTTTTAAAGAAAAGAAATAAACAAGTTTTCCTAATCATATTTCCCTAAGTTGAGTTTAAGGACTATCTTTGGATAGGCTCTGAGGGGTGCTTAACACCTTCCCCTCGAGCAACCAAAACTCTTACTCAGAATCTCACTGGTTTTGCAAATCAAAATAGAGTTTACATTTACATATTTTAAAAAATGGTTTTCCTAATATTTTCCTTAAAATTTAGGTGGCGACTCTAAAACAAACAAAACAACTTTTCCAAAAAACAGAGTATCAGCCATATTATGTTGTGAACTGTTTCGGCTTGGTTCGAAATAGGGTGCGACACAACCCAGAATTTTTTTGAGCTAAGACTCGAACCATTCTTCGTTGTGAGTCAGAGTTTTATCGAGAAATTTAAATTTTCTTTAGCGTTAACGTCACTAGATGTATCACCTTGAGTTCCAAAGAGAACTAAAGAGAATTCACTCAAGTCATTCGTAAGTTCTTCTAAGTTTTAGGTCAACTTAAAACAACCATAACTTTCAGTACAGGATAAGTTAGGAGACCCATAAGATATCAAATGAAAGATCTCTGAGTCCTCTTTCCAACACCACCAAGTTTGTTAAATTTCGAGTTTGGATGAGGGAGATATGTTCGTATGAGTTCAGCCTGTCTATTAAAGAAAAGTTACCTGAATTAATGAGGGGTATTTTAGTCTTTTCCTTACCCCCACTAGCCTAAATCATTTTTAGTAATATTTTAGAGATCTAAACTGATTGTTTAGTTATCCCTAAATACGCTTAGGGTTTTAGAGAAAAGTTCAAGAGGAGAAAAAGGGAGAAAGTTTCAAGCGTTCAAGATTCTTGCGATCTTCGAGAGATTTCACCAAGGATTTGATTCTTAAGAGGTATGTAAGTTTTATAGTTTTGGATCCACCCACATGTCAATCATGATTTATATTATCGAATTCATCCATAAAGATTGAGAAGTTAAGTTATTGATGAGTGTTCTTGAAGTGTTGCTCTCCATTCTTGAATTTTGATGTTTGGTTGAGTTCTTGAGGCAAGAATTTTGTTAAGGAGTTGAGTAAATTGATAGTTCTTGGGTGGGTTTCGCTGAAATTGTTCTAGGTTATAAGAATTCGGGAATTTTTACCTTAGAATTTTAGTGGATATGAGTTGAATCGAGTTTAGGAGAGGAAGAAAAGATCGGGAAGAAATAGGTGTCAGGTCCGCGTCGCGGACATGCTCCCCAAAGAATTTCCTCTCTCTTCGCGTCGTGGAGAGAACGTGCACTCTACTATTTCAAAAATTATTTCGCGACCAAATATTTTAATTCATCTCCACGTTACGCCCTTGCTCCCCAAACAGTGTTTTCGATCGTTTCTTATTATTAACTATCTAAAAACTCATTTAATCATCACTGGACCCTTCATATCATAAATCATAACTCTTGAATTCATAATTCATAATTCAAATTCAAAATAGAGATAAGAGTCAAGTTTGAGAGTAGTAGCATCTTCGAGCTCTAAGTCTTTGATCAGTGAGATCCTAATCCTTTTGAGATTATATTCCTAATTATAGGATTACTACAGGTAACCATGAAGGTCCTTGAGTTGAATCGGTCATCCCCACAATTCTACATGACCCTATGAGACGAGCATTCATGAGATGAGTAGTATCATCGAGTCCTTGAGTTCTTGAATCTTGAGTTCTGAGTACTGAGTTCCATATTGCTATTAAGATCCCTGAGTTGAGTCGTTCATGTCCATAATTCCACACGAACCCTATGAGTTGAGTTATGAGTTTTGAGGAGCTTTTCAAAGCCAACACTTAAGTCCTTAAACTGAGTTTCGAGAAAGTAAAGATGAGTTTTGAGAAAAAAGTTTTCTAAAACATGATTAGTATGACAATCGAGTATGCCATCAATGTATGAGCAGTACAGTATCTAGATTTACCATCAATGTTTATGCAGTATGACTTCCTGAGTCATCAATAATCATATTTTAATATGATTTTGATAAATTTCTTAGAAAGAGTTTTCAAGTATGAGTTGATTAAGAGTATGGGGGACTATGTATTCCCAGAGGTATCAATTTTTACATTGATAAAGAGAAATTGAGATTTCTAAATGAGTTATGAGTTTAAAAGATTTTTTTCAAGAGCAGTTACCTCTTTTAAGAGGGTAGTTTGAGCAATTATCTCAAACCAGAGGAAGAGTTAAGTTTTTAAACATATGAGCATGAGCTATATTATTGGAGTAGTATTGAGCACCGATATGGGGGAGAGTTCAAACAACTCACAACCCCCATAAACCATGTATGCCAACCTGGGTAGAAAGGGTCATACTTTTTAAATGATTCCTTATTTCTTTTTAAGCATAGCTTAGTGGATCCACTTAGTGAGGAGTTCTATACCTCGGCAAGGTATATGACAGTTTTGCCAGCGTGAGCGAGACGTTGTAGCATCACATAACTCATAGTGATGGTTGTCGGTTAGAGAATCTCCCAAATTGAGTTATTATTGTATTTTTACATAGAATTGAGTTATTATTGTATTTTACATACAATTGAGTTAATATCATTGTTTTAAAAGCTTTTCATATATTGCATCCTTTATTGTTGCTTTATCCTTGAGTATCTTGAGTTGAGTATCATTATTATTGAGTTGAGTTGAACTATGTTTCACTGAGTTGAGTATCTTATCCTTGAGTACTTCTGAGTTGAGTAAGTTTGAGTATCTTTGAGTATCCTTGAGTATTTCTTGAGTTGAGTGAGTTTGAGACAAGGTAAGTATGTTTCCTTCGATTTCAGTTCAAGTGTATGTTATGCTTAGATTTCCCCTTGCATGCTCGTACATTCGATGTACTGATTTCATTTGACCTGCATCATTTTATGATGAAAATACAGAAACCAGTGTCATCAACAAGCGCTTCCTGCAGTTCGAGTTAGCTTTGGTGAGCCTCCTGCTTCCGGAGGATTCCATTTACTTTCAGGTTTGTTAGGATGTTGTGAGTCTTGTCTCGACTTCCATCTTTGTCATTTAGAGGCTTCATAGATAGATAGTTTATTTTGTTAAATATTTTAAAGACTTGAGTTGCCTATTTTTGGCTAGTCGAATATTCTATTATATTCAGAGTTAATCATTTGAGTTAAAGCTTTGTATTTGAGTTCAATGAATTTAATTTAGTGTTAAGTTGATGTATGTTTGAGTTAGTCTTTCGCTTGTAGCCAGTCAGGATGAGGGTTCTGCTTGGGGACCAGCAATGGTTCTCGAGTGCCGGCCACGTTCAGGGTGTAGGCTCGAGTCGTGACACCTAGGTGACAGGTAGATTGTAGTTCAATCGTCATTGGTGCGTGAGTCAAGCCAATAAATAAATAAATATTTATTTTAACATTTATTTAATTAGAAATATTATTTTCTTTTCCTTACTTTTATTTTTTTTAATTGAACTTTCTCAATTCATTCTTTTCCATTATCTTCTTCACCCAAATTCAAAAACCCAATTACCTTTTCTTTATCTTCTTCAACTTAGAAGATCCATTTACTTCATCCATTTTTATCAATTTTTTTCTTGTCTCTTGCTTTTCTTTGTTTCTTTTTCTTCTTTTATCCTTTTTTTTTTTAAAAAAAAAACAAATATGAACTTGATTATTCAATTGATTAGAGAGTACTATGAAACTCCATTTTTTTTGTCTGAATATAGAACTCCATTACCTTGCTTTAGTAACTTGCAAGTTGAATTGATTTGGTTGTATTTATTTACTTATAATTTTTCACTGATGTGTAATGTTAAAAAAAAAATCCATTGTAATGGAATTTCGATGCATCACTATTGTAATATTGCTGAAAAGAAGATGGTAGATTGGAGTGATTATTGATGTTTAATTTAATAGTGATTTTATCAATTTTAATCTAGTTTTAGTGATGATTTAGTGATGGAAATAGTGATTCAACAGGGAAGCATCATGGAGGCTACGTTGAAGGCGGCAATGATTGCTACTTTAGAGGATTTACCGCAAAGAACAAAGGGTTTGAGACTTGACCAACGAAGGTTGAAGAAGAAAGAGGAAAAAATGAAAATAAAGTTAATAAAATTAGAAAAAAATGAAACTGAAAATGAAACTAAAAATTAAAAAATTAAAAAAAATAAAATGTGGCAAACAACAATTGGTGCGTGATTGTACTTCTTTTCTTGCAATTGAGATTGTGTGCAAAGTGGAATATTTATAACACTCTTAAATTGTTCACTGGGGTAATAGGGCACCCACAAAGTTAAGATGCTTTTTTGAAAATTCGAGATAACTTCAGTAGTGATTTTATGTCTTTTCTATAACTCTTATAACTTTCTTCTCTACTTTCGATTGTATCTTTCACAAGATAATGATCATCTATTAATAATTTACAAATCTTCTTCTTAAATATAAGAATTGATGACTTTATTTATTTGGTGCATGAATAACCAAAAAAATATTAATACTTAAATTGACAAGAAAAAATACGACAAACACAAAGAATTTATAACAAATAATAATATTCCTTCTCATTCACAAATGTAATAGACAATTGATGTAGCCTTTGATTAGCCATAATAACCTTCATTACGAGAATCTATTGATGGTTTAAAATGATTATATTTGACAAATGATAACTGACCATTAAATACCCTTAATAGTTTTCAATAGAATTGAATGACTTTTGCCGATATCTTCATAATTTTGAACGTTAGGTCCCATACAATCAAATGTCCATTTCTTGATCTCTATACACTCATGTCTTTTTTTTTTACTTAGAAAAGCTGGAAAGCTCATTCGTTCTCTGATATGTATTATGCTCGATTTCTTCTATATTTAATTTTGTTGGATTTTGACAACTTGCTAAATCCTAAAGGATACATCTATACCAAATGAAAATTCTTAGGAGATTATCTTTGACATGCCTCAAGTTTTCGTGAATTTCCTTTAGTGTTCGTGTTCAAGTATTTTCCATAAGATTTCAAACTCTGGAAACATCAAAATTCCCTAGAACAAATGTGGTGCCGTTGGGCATCTAGTAACTGATAAAACAAATCACCAAAGACAAGTTTGACAGGGGAAAAATCCAATGCTCAACCCCCGTGAAGCACAAAAAACTGTCAAATTGACAACTCAATGTAGTACACTTGTAATTTCACAACCAAATTATTTTTCTATCCTACATTATCCTACTTGTAGACAAAACAACAATACCAAAATTGGCTTCATAGAGAATTTAGACAGAAAATCTGATAGTGCCTATATCTTTACGTAAACAAATTCCTCAACAGCAGGAATTTCCCCAATTCTCTTCAATATCTCCTTGGTTGGTTGGTCATCCACCCCAATAGCCATAACAGCATGCTTCCTTGGAGCAACCCTTCCAACACTCATGAAGCTTACGTTCACATTCCCCTCAGACAAGATGCTACCCACCTTTCCAATCATTCCGGGCTGATCAACCTGTCTGCACAGAATGATGCTGCCCTCCAAGCTCACATCCACTTCAAAAGATCCAACTTTTGTCAAATGGGGGATTCCATCTTTAACCCTGCCCTCCACTCTAATCTCTCCAGAGTCGGAAAGAGCACTGGCAAACTTGGACTCCACACTGGAAATCTGAACCTGAATGAATTCGAGTGGACTTTCTGGAGAACCATTTAGAAGAGATCTTAGCTCAGCTATTCTCAGTCCCCTCTGTTTAGCCGTGAAATCTGCATTTACCAAGTTCACAAAAGAACTGGAAATAGGCTCAATCAATCCCTTAGTTATCATTGCCCGAAGCAATCTTGTGTCAAGATCATCAGGTCCTCTAGCTGAACCATAAGTTACTTTCACTGATTTCACACCACTTCCACCTGCCACTAGTTGGACAGCAAGTCTACCAAGTTTTTCAGCCAGTGAAACAAAAGGCTTCAGCTCGGAAAGCACCTGCATTATGGAGAGGTAGAAATGATATTTCCTTCAAGCACAACTCCAAACTAATCTTCCAATCCCCCTTACTCAAAAAACAAATGAAAAGAACAATGCATTTATCTACACTTTGGGAGAAGACGCTCTTCTACAACTACAGATAACTTGTTAATTTAAAACAGGCAACAATTAACTAGTTGGGCAGGCTAATGTAGTTGAAGGCACTGTATTGAGCCTTCCTTATTTAAACAAATATAAAAAAAGGGATTACAACCAGCAAATATTCAGCGGATTTACCTCAGCAGGCACCATTGGAGCATTGACAGCAGTAGCTGCAAGCTCTCCCTTCAAAGCTCCAACAACAGCTTCTGCTATCTCAATGGCCACCCCTTCCTAAACAAGAAGTTCAGACAGTAGTAAGACATACATCAACTGGTACAAAAAGTGTGAAACAAAAGCGGACATCAAGCACAGACCTGAGCTTCCATAGTACTAGCACCAAGATGAGGAGTTGCAGTTACATTCTCATGTTGAACCAACTTACTATTCTTTGGTGGCTCCACAGTGAAAACATCAAGTGCCGCCTGCAGATCTATTTTTACATCAATACAGATAAGCTATGGAAGAAAGTCTATTTTATATTCTAATCCAGGATGGGAAAGAAAGTAAATATTGATTTTAGTCTCCCAACTATCAGACAGACATGAATATCAGCAAAATACACAGAAAGAAGTAGTTCGAAAAACAAGTGCATCATGTATATCCAGGACCTGTGCCACAATTCCTGCATCAAGTGCCCTGACCAAAGCATCTTCATCAATCACTCCCCCACGAGCAACATTTACAATTCGTACTCCCTTTTTCATCTTTGCAAAAGTTTCATCATTTAGGACCTTGTTAGTTGCAGGAGTAAGGGGCATGTGAAGTGAGATAAAATCTGCAGAAGCAATGGCTTTATCAAAGCTAACGAGCTCCACCCCAATGGCACGTGCACGATCAGCAGGGGCATATGGATCATGAGCAATAACATGCATGCCAAGTCCCTTAGCTCGCCTGGCAACTTCTGATCCAACCTTTCCAAAACCCATCACAGCAAGTGTTTTGCCAACTAATGAGACACCAACATATTTGTTTCTCAGCCATTTCCCTGGAAACCAAATCATGGTAAAGTTTCAAAGGTTGTGAACTTCAGATGCAAAAGCAACTAGGATAATTGAGGACCTATTAGCAACCACAAAAATGTTATAATTGCAATCACTTTATCAACCTACATCAATAAACATATGAACAGGGTAGCAAGATAAAGACAGAACTGGTGGCATGATCATTGCCTAGGCAGCCACCCAGCAAGTCTAAGTTGAGGGTTTGTTCTCCTTTGTAATCCAAACATGATGTACATCAAGAAAGGAAAAAGGATAGTGGAACAAAAAATCAGCCATAGATGTTATACAACAACAATGAGACCAAAAGGAGGTTGCTGCTGATATCTTAGACCTTCCTGTTTCTTTAAGATACATTATCAGTAGCAATGTGACGATGTCCACATAAATCTTCATCATTTAGCACACTTACTAAGCATTTCAGTCTCTCCCAACAAAAAAGTGAATGAGATTAAGAAGGCAGTATTAATACAAAGTAACTGCAACAGGTAAATACACAGTGTTGTCAAAGATGAAAAGCCTAGAACAGTGTAAATTAAAACACAAGTAAAGAAAGATGAAATGAAATTTTTCAAAAAAATTAAAATATACAACAATTCACAAGAACAGCTATAAGCAAAAAAAAGAAAGTATTATATATGGAAAGAACCAAAATAACTACAAATATTTGAAAACAAAATCATGTAACAAGTGCAAAATTATTCTGAATTTTTTCACTCACATCAAAGATGTAACTGAAAATCTAATAAAGGTTTAATGACTAGTTTTCTCATCTGAAATCTCCTATTCCCTCTTTCTAACAATAACAAAAGTTATTAAAATTATTTCCTTCGTTTGATATATCACTTTGCCGGCAATAATTACACTATTTTTGCCAGCTATTTACTGTTGCCTTCTTTAAGATAAGAGTTCATGCACGGTGAAATGCTCTAGCATCTTAGTGCCTACAAATGAAGCGCTACCTAAGAGAGGTTGAGTTGCAAGCCTATACTAGTTTAAGTGCACCTAACCAAGCCATTAACACTAGTACTGTCACAAACAGATCAGCGGATATTCTCATTAAAATAGGAACAAAATCGTTTGGATCAATCTAACATAGATCCGATCTACTCTACAGGACCATAGCTGCATAGCAATGATTTTTGAATCAGAATCTCGTATAGACAATTTCATATTCAAAATACATGAATCTCGCACTC
Source organism: Solanum gracilifrons (assembly GCA_029582605.1). Taxonomy (NCBI): domain Eukaryota; kingdom Viridiplantae; phylum Streptophyta; class Magnoliopsida; order Solanales; family Solanaceae; genus Solanum; species Solanum gracilifrons. Next base: position 12,748 of record JAJOOH010017010.1, read on the forward strand.
ATGAAACAAATTATATTGAGGAAAAATCAGCATACACCGTCATTTATATAGACATAAAACCAGATTAGGCTAACCAGCTTTAACGGAAGCATCGGCCTGAGCAACATTTCGAGCCATAGCTGTGAGTAACGCGATTCCATGCTCAGCAGCAGCAACAGTGTTAGCAGTCGGGGCATTTACAACAAGGCATCCATGCTCAGTCGCGGCTGCAAGATCGACATTATCAATACCAACACCAGCTCGTCCAACAACTTTGAGCCGTCCACCGGATGACTCAAATACCTCTCTGCTCACCTTCGTTCCACTCCTTACAATCAACGCATCACACAATGAGATCTTATTACAGAGCTCCTCAGGAGTCAGGTTATAAGAACAATCAACATCGGCAAATTCCTTAAGGAGATTGACCCCTGCCTCACCGAGTTTTTCAGCTACGAGAACCGTCGGTTTATCTCCCACAGCGTAGATAACGAAACGCGGATACTGACGGTGACCGGAGATAGGAGAAACGGCTAAGGCGGAGGTAGAAGAGAGGTGAGTTTTCCATGAGAGAGAGGTATGTGAGGGTTTGATGGAGAGATTGATAGCGGAAGAAGCAGATGCCGCCATTGTTAACAGATCAATAGAAGAGTCCTGAATCGAAGAGGAGAAGAGAGGCGAAGCAATGAGGAAAAAATGAATTTTATATATATTTATATATATATGCTCGTCGGTCGAGGAGCGATTATAGAGAAGTTAAAGGTGGTGGTAGGTGCTTTTTAATTTGGGCACACATGACAAACAATTTCCCTATTTCTTTTCAACCAAAAGTTTTACCAATTTCCAAAACATGAATTTAGTTTTCTATATTATGTTTGTCTTAAATAGATTCAAAAAAAGTTGTACAAGTTTCTTGAAAAATGTTTAATTACTTTAAGGAAAAATTCTTTTGGTGAGAATGGTATTTTATTTATGTTATTTTACCTTTTTAAATATTTTTACCCTTTTAATTTTTAATATCTTTTAATTAAAAAGTGAAAAAAATATGAATTTATTTTAAAATAAAAAAATATTATAAACTTTTAAATTTCTGGCCAAATTTTCTGGTCATTGCATTACCCTTACTTTAATTTAAATTATATAAAGTATTTGGGTGTGAAATGTGAATAATACTAAACAAAAGATTTTGTAATGAATTATGACTTTTTTTTTACGACAAAAGTTATAAAATGTCGGAATGTTTCAAAAATATCATCCCTCCACCTATTGAACTGAAAGGCCCTTAATGTTTTTTGTTTAGATTCAAAATTGTTCTTTAACAAAAATATGACATGAAATTTAATTAAACAAGTGATTATTTTTTAAAGAGTAATAATGACCCTAAATACTTTGTCCAACAAATCTATCTATACTTACTATATTAAAAGCATGAAGGTCCTTAAGAATATTGAGTAAACTTTTTGTCTTTCATTAAAAGATTTTATAACATACAAAATTATCATTTACTATTTTTTTAAAATTATTAGTATTTAATTATTTTTATAATCTTGAAAATATAAAGAATCCTAAAATTTATGTAAAAGAAAAATATATGGAGAATTACTGTTGATAATTTTTTGGGCATAATACATAAATATGTTCTTTAACTTGGTCTCATTTCATATTTATGTCTTCCAACTTAGAGTGTGTACAAGTAAGCGCTTAAATTTGTATAAGGTTGAACAAATAGACACATGAGTTCTACGTGACATAGCACACATAGGGCATCACGTAAGACGCAAATGGTCATGTAGGATGTCATGTAGGGCATGCATGTATATTTGTTCAATTTTATACAAATTTAAGTGTCTACTCATCCACATAAAAAATTGAAGTACATAAATGTAAATTGAATCCAAGTTAAAGAACATATTTATGTATAATGCCTTTTTATAAGTACGTGAAAAAGAGCATAAAATATATGATATAAGCAAAAGAGGTTGGAGCGATATATAATTGTTGATTGATCTCTACAACTAAATTCATGTTGTGGATTAATTGTTGATTGATCTATACAATTAACTTCATGTAGTTGATTAATTATTAATTAATCTCTATAACTAAATTCATGAGACTTCGCGTAGCCACAAAAACTACAAACAAAAAATAGACTTCAAATTCGAACTAAATTAGCTAATAAAAACATTCTCTAACAGCTGAAAGTCTAATTTATTTATTACTCCATCTATTAGTTAATATGTGTTTGTCTTAAAAAAATTTAATCTGCTTTAAAAAGAATATCTTTTTATATTTAAAAAAAAAATTTAATTCTAATTTTCCACCTGACATATTTAAAAGCACAAAATTAAAATATTTTGATATATTTTACATATCTTTAATTCAAACTAAAAGTGTTCACCAGATATTTTATGTATGATCATTGGACTTGCTTCAGGAATTTTAGAAAATGTAGGATCACAATCATTTCTTACACAAAATGTTCGTGAAATTATAAGATTACAAATTATAATTGAAAAATAAAATGAAGAAACAAAATCTCTTCTGGTTGAGACACGAATATTTCGCTCTCTTTAAGGAGATTCAAGCCCAATAATACAAATATTTTTTACCAGTCTAGTAATAGTCTTCTTTACTTGTCCCCTATAGGAAACAATTAATTCACAATGTATAACTCAAGAAACTCTGGATGAGAGTTGAGTCCAAAGCTTCATAAAAATAACATCTTCATTCAATTAATAATAACTCTCTTTTATGACTAACTTGTATGCACTCTATATTTTCTTTTATTCAAAATCAAAGGAAGACTATCACTATTTATAAGTTCTGAGAAGCTCTTTCTAACGATGAATAAAATGATAAATAAAGAAGTAAATAGAGAAAGATAAAATCCTAGAGGTTATCTAAGTTAGAATTGAAATAAAGTGAAAAATAACAATGTCATCAATAGTTAATGAAGATATTGTCCAACACTATTGACCCCAAGTCCCAACGTTCATTGGAACGTTTATTCCAAATGAATAATGACAATTAAGTCACTGAACTTTAATGCCAACAAATGAGAAAGACCAAACTGCGTGAAACAATCTTAATATTACTAATATTAATATTAAAATGCTAAAGAACAACACAAAAAAAATTAGAGTTTCACATGTATAGATATTTATAATTTTTTAAAATATTTTTTTTGTCTCAATTTATGTGATACTTCAAAAGTTAAATTAAGTTTATTTATTTGTGTTTGTAAAAAAAATCAACTAACATACCGTAGAAAATAACATATTTGAGATAATATTTATTTACATAATTTAAATACATATAACATGTATTTAACATTCATTGCAATTTTTAATAAGTTGTTCTGGTGAGTAATAGTTTAATTGATGGAAGCGAGACACATGCACTGAGCAAATACGTCATTAATCTAGATAACAAAATGCATGTAAATGGTGTATACTTTATATTAAATATAATATTTTATACATATATTGTACATATCTATACACAATATAAATTAATTATATTTTAATCATATTAATAAATCATATTATATACTCGTGCTTGGTTTTATTTTTATTTCTTTTGTTTTTGCCCATCTCTCCAGTTTTTCAAGAATAAAAGTTAAAAGGCAGATTCTCTAGGGATTTGGTAGTGTAGTATATATTATATAGGTAAAGACATTTTTGCGTCTTGATATTTGGTAGTATTAGGAAAAAGGTTAATAGTACTGTTGGGAAAGACAAAATACTAACAAAAATATCAAACAACATAGCAGCGGAATAATATCCAAATCTAAATTTTCCTTTTTAATTTGAACTTAAGAGGAGACAAACCAAATCAAGCAATATGAAGAATGGACAGCAAGTATATCAACCAAACTAAAACAATAAGATAAGAACAAGCCAATCACACAAGACACAACAATTTACGCGGAAAATCCTTCGATGTGAAAAGTAAAAAACCACAGGATCAAAAGCTCCACTATAAACATCAAAAGTTACAAAATTGTTCTCCAAAATTGGCCACAAAACAAGCGCCAAACAACGAGCAACAACAAATCAAGATTGCATCAAAACTAGAGAATTAAATAAGAGATTTCACCCCAAAATGCGCTACTGTTCACGCCCTCAAATCAGAAGCTACAGACCTCCAAATCCGATCTCCACCGTTGAATTACAAGAACCAGATGCTGAGAACTCCCAATTCAAATTTGAGGACGATCCAACGGTTAACGAAGCAGAAACTCTGTCTGAAGCAGACTGCCTAAGCAGAAAATTTCCAGAAGCAAAAACAGGATTTTTTCTATTTTTCTCTCAATCTCTAAAACGAATCTCTCTTGATTTTTCTCTCTTGTGTTTCTGAAAATAAGGCCAAATAAGCCTTATATATGCCACATAATATTTGGATTATGGTCTAAAGTGGGCTAGTCCTAAAAAGACTTTTATTTATCTACATAGGAAGGGAAAAAAAAAATCTTAAACCCAACAAGTACTACTCATCTTCTATTTATGAGTTAGTTGATTTGATACGAAGCGTAAAAAAAGAATGATTATTTTTTAAATTTATAGTCTTAAATAAGTAATACATAATAATAGTAAAATAAAAAGTCCTCTTGATGTGGATAAATTATTGTTAGGCCAAGGGTTTGATAAATATGATAATGCAGCTACTTGAACTTGCAAGTGATTGCATGAAATTCATTCCAAATCAAAGGCCAACAATGCAACATGTGCATCAGACTGTTGCTGCGATTGCTCGAGTCCATGACCAAACAGGGGACCCTGAAATACAGTTGCACGTGGACTAGAAGTAGGGGCGGAGCCATCAAAGGTATGAGTAGCTTTGACTCAAATCATGTTATTGTGTTAAAGAACCATTTATATGTATAAATAATTTATCAAGACTCGTGAGCTAAATTTTTGGCTCCACCTCTAACTAGAATCATCACCTTAGAATCCTGATTTCTATAGTTTCTTTGTTTAGAAAAAAATGTATGTCTTCTTGAATTGTTGATTTCTAGAATGCAATAGCTATGCCTCAATCACAAGCTAGTTGGACTCGACTATATATGTATCATCATCATTGTCACAAATGCTCCGCTTTGTGTCCATAATAATTTATCTCATCATCAACTATGAAATATAGTGTTACTTACCTGATACCTACTGTTGACATCCAATTTTAGCCTAACATTTTTAAAATTCGTAACTTTTAAGTTTTATTTATCTATTGGTTCAAAATATTTTTTTATAATTTTAAATAAGTTTATCGATAACTATCTTTATTTATCAAAATATAGGGTTTTTTAGCAGTTTATTTTAAAATTACATTTTTACATGTCATTAGTTATGTTCATTATATTTATTTTAATTCATTTTATTTGTTACATTTGTTAATATTGATATTTTGCATAATTTAAAAATTCATTCAAATACAAATATTTTACTTGATCGATAATTTTGGGCCACAATCAGAAGCCCAAAAATTGAGCCCATTTAACAATTATTTCCCATATAAGTTTTGGTTAAGTTAAAAAATAGAGGGTGGTGTAAATTTTAGAATTTGGGGTTTAATTTTCAGAGTTTTTACTTGATTTATCTATACTATTTATTATCCCCGGCGAACTGTCGTCGGAGCTCCGACCAGTCACCACCCACAAGAAGACCCCACTGGTCATCCCTCTCCTTTTTTCTCTTCTCACTGACCACCGAACAGCCACCAAACTTCATCACCACTAGCAGCTAAAACCACCAAGATTCAATACCAAACCACCCTGAAACCCCAGACCATAGCGAGCTCTAAGCTCGAAACAACAACCAACCAAGCTCCGACCAACGCCGCTAATGGCTGGCCAACAACGAACAACAACAACCACCACAAACCCCTCTTCCTTTTCCCATTTTTCCAGCCGCCAAATCACCACCAAAACCCCACCCATTACCACCACCAAAACCTCGCTCAAACTGCCCCCAAACTCGCCTGAAACCACCAGAAATGACAGCAACCAAAGACACCACTGTGAAACACGAAACTCCGGCGGAAACAACTCCAAACAAGACCCAAAACGAACCAGTCCTATCCCCTTCCCCTTTCACGTTTTCTTCTTCATTTTACAGGTGTTTTGGCTCAAAATTGTTGCTCCGGTAGGAGCGCAAACCACGAAGCAGACCGAAAACAACCACCGGAGCTCTGTCCAAACGAGTACAGCCGGCAACCACCACTGTCACCCCCGAAAGCTTCCAGATCTGATTGGATTCACGATTGTTCTGGCGATTGGCTTGATTTTTGGTAAATATTATCCTTTCCGACCATTTATGTTGATATTTGGAGTGTATAGTTTTAATTTTGGATGTGGAGTCGCTAATTTTATACTATTTTGCTTGAAATATGAGCTCCATTAAAATCAACTAATATAGATTTGTCTTCATTGTTGCCGGTGGGTTTTTAATTTATTCGTGTCTATTTTTAGTTTTTTCATTTTGTGCCATCTATTATTTAATTGTTATCTTGATTTGTTTTTGTTTAATATTGATGTGTATCATTTTATGACTTTGTTCAAATTTGGTTGTTGAATCACTCGGTTATTTATTATTTTGTTATTGAGTTTTGTTGTTGGTTTTGTTATTATTATTAGTATTTTATTATTATAATATTAGTCGTGTTATTATTGTTACGGGTGACGTTGTTAGTTTAATATATTATTATTATGTTTACTCATCTTATTTTTATTTATTTTGGTTGATCGAAGTAATATTTGTTTTTGTTTAATGTGGCCTATTTCGTCATGATTTTATATTTGGGGTTTTTAGTTTTATTTCAGAAAATTATTACTGTTCAATTTTTTACTAACTTGTTATTTTATAATTATTTCCTTTCAATCTTCATCATTAGTTTTATTTAAATTGTTACAATAATTGGCCAATGAAAAAATCTCTCCGTCGGTTTTGGAGGCCTTTACATTTTAAAAGAAGGAAATTTAGTTTAAGTTTATATTTGTTATATGTTAAAATTGGCCAATGAAAAAATCTCTCCGTCGATTTCAGAGGCCTCCACATTTTAAAAGACGGAAATTTAGTTTAAGTTTATATAAGTTTTATCTTAAAATTGGCCAATGAAAAAATTTCTCCATCGGTTTTGGAGGCCTCTCCATTTTAAAAGACGAAAATTTAGTTTAAGTTTATATAAGTTTTATATTAAAATCGGCCGATGAAGAAATTACCGTCGATTTCCAAGGCCTCCTATGTAAATAAGACGGATTTTTATTTTTAAGTTATTATTTGATTCATTTATTTTTATTCATATATATTTAGTACTAACACTTTTACTAAGTGTCTTTACAGGTACCCCGAAGTCACTTTTTATCGAAGCCATTCAAATAAAGTTCGAATACTATATTCATTATTATGTATATTGTTGACAATAGACAAATATTAGATTGTTTCTCATAATACTTGTTTACTTTATTACTTGTGTATATTGCATGTTTATTGTATTTGCATACTATTTTTACATCATCCTTAATTTGAAAAAAAAAAATGAATTCAGTCGGGACCCACAGTTGTGGATTTCGAAGGATGCCTAACACCTTCCCTTCAAAATGACTTGAACCCCTTACTTAGAATTTTGGTTTCGTAGATCATTTAAATGGTTTCCTATTTTTTCCTAAAATTAGGTGGCGATTCCTTTAAAATTTGTTTATTCTTAAAATTCTTTTAAAATTGAGTTAATTGGTTATTTTTCGAGTCACCGCGACGTTTCGCCCTATTTGAATAGAGTAGGGATGTAAACACCTACACAACTCACATATAATATAACTACCAAAATACCCCTTAGTGTGCAAACTTGGGTTTGATTCACACTCCAGTTTGCGCACAAAATATAATTCTAATAATTTTGTAATAATACCAGTAGTGAACCAAAATCAAGAGAATTACTTTCATACTTAAAAGAAGGTTGCATGATACATTACAATTTTACTAGTCACATTCGTGTTGTCCAATAAAAATTGGACCACATTAGATCGATTGTATATAGTCTTATCAACATGATGCATGTTGCTGATATGATGATGTTGGGGTGGATGCGTGGTAATACAAGGAGTGATAAGATTAGAAATGAGGATATTCAGAATAAGGTGAGAGTCGCCTCTGGATAAGCTGAGAGAAACAAGATTGAGATGGTTTGGACATGTGAAGAGGAGACGTGTGGATGCACGTGTGAGGAGGTGCAAAAGGTTGCTTATAGAGGGTACGAGGAGAGACAAATGTCACGTCCCGCCACTTCGCAGTAGAATTTTGCGTCCGGATAGGGGCGGAAGGGTCTAGAGTTGTAGAGAGGTTTCCGGAAGACTCTAGAACCCTTTAGATTATTCAAGAAGGCTAGAGAATTCCCTAGAATTCTCTAGAATAACTTAGAAGGCAATGGAGGGTCCTAGAGTGTGTAGAAAGTTCTAGAGCTAGGACCAAAGTGTAAATAAGTGAGGGACTTGTAAGTAATTTTAAATTACACTTAGGCCCTTAGAAGTTAGTATAAATAGAGGTGCCCCTCATTTGCAAGGCACCA
>JAJOOH010017011.1:0-18339 GCA_029582605.1 Solanum gracilifrons
CCCCCCCCTCTTTTCTTTTATCATAAATTTCACTAATAAGAAGTTTCGAATTTAACTTGGATATTATAAAGGATTATCAGATATAACATAAAAAAATTCCACCTATTCTTGCTAGTTGAATTCTCGGTCTATCATTATACCTCAAGAAGTATAAAGAATTACAATCTTCATTCCACCTAAAATTTATGGAATTTGTTGATAATTAGAATAGATTCGTAGATCAAATCAACTATTTCGTTTTAAATTCAAAATATTTTCATAGGGTCTATTCATATCAACATTTTATATAGAAGTTATTATCTCAGCAATAATGTCTTATGCCCCTTTGCTCATGAACTTAAGTTATTGGGCCTCCAAGTTTGTTGGGAAGAACCCCACACAAATGTGATATAACCAACGTGTTTTTTACTTATTTGTTTTTGAATATGATATGAATTATTAAAGTTATACGCATGACTGTAGGGGTGTTCATGGTTTGGATAAAAATCGATCCAAATTGATAAAATAAATCGAACCAAATTGATTAAATAAATCAATTTTATTTGGGTTTGGTTTGGCTTGGTTTTAGATTTTTGAAAACCAATAGTATTTGGTTTGGTTATAGTTTTATTAAAAAAAAACCGAAGAAATAACTGAACCGAACCAATGCGATGAATTATATACATATATTTTATTAATATATTATTTTTATAAACAATTTTAAAGATCATATATATGTTTTCATTAAAATTTCTTTATAATTTACTTATTGAATGCAAAAGTGTTCAAAGTGAAAACATTTATCTTATTGATGTCATATATGTGAATATTTATGACGATTTTTTGTGAGACTGAAAATGTTACTGTCCCTTCCTTCTAGGCCAAAATAGTGAATTTTAAAACTTTATTCATAGTAAATTCAGTGATCAAAAGTTCAGTAATTTCAGTCTTTCTAACTACTTTTCGTTTTGAATGGATTGTTGTCACTTTTTTCACATTTTGAATGAATTGTTTCTTTTATTTTTGTGTATGGTAAATAACCAAATAATCTAATCAAACCAAACCCAAACCGATAAATGTATATTATATTTGGTTTGGTTTGATTTTGATAATTTTAAAACCGACTAAGTTGGTTTGATTTAGGTTTTGACCAACAATCGATTCAAACCGACCCATAAACACCCTTACTCATGAGATACAATCTATTAGGTGTGATTCAATTTTATTTTACTTTCTTTTGATTCATTATTAAAACGAGATATTTCTAATTTAAGGAAAGTTTGTAAAGATACAAAAGGGTAATACTCCTTTTTTCCACTTTTATTTGTTCACTATATTAAAAATAATGATTCGTTTTTTACTAATCCTTCAATTTAATGAGGTTCATGCTTCACATTTTGTGGGAGACTAATTTGAAAATAATAAAAATGTAATAGTGAAAAATAATCCTTAATTTTTTTTCTTTCACTTATTATGAACTATAGGAAGTATAAGATATATTTTTTAAAAGTTTTAGTGTATATATTTTGAATTTCTTGAGCACAATATTAGAGATTGACTCAATAGATTAGGAGGGTTTCAAAATTTACCGTGAGATTTCAAATTGAAATCTCAAACATAATATTTTTATTTTTCGAATCCTCTTTTTAAAAATTCTAAATCGCTCTTGTCAACATAATTGCTTACCTACCAAGGGGGAATTTCAGCATATCTTTTAAAACTCAAAAATCTCATCCAAAAAAGGTAAGCCCCATTAAACTTTTACATGGCAGTTGTTTGCTTTCTCTTATAACTAAACATAGAAATATATTCCTTTTTTATACATTTAAAAAGAAAAGTATGCCGGATTAATTGAAACAAAAAAAGTAATATATATGTACAAATTACATAAAAAGTATTATAAATTACAATAATCAATAATTTATAAAAAAAATGGATTGATTCTCTACATTTCATCTGTGTTACATGAATTGAGATGTAGTGAGTACGAACTCGTACTAACACATGCTCTTGGATACAAAACCAGATGTGTTAGTAGTTGATGTAATGCAACCATTGGCAGCATGGGTTGCAGTAAGTCTCAACATCCCAATCATAAGATTTTGCATTACAAGTGTTGCTATGTGTTGTTATTTTGGCCATTTCCATTTCAAACCAGGAGTTGAATTCCCTTTCCCAGCTCTCTATCTCAAGGCTATGAGCAACAGATAGAGCATCCCTATGATGTTGATGTGGATGAAGAAGGTGAGAGAGTCATGCTGGTGAATACCTCTAGAGCAATAGAAGGAAAGTACATGGATTATCTTTCTGAAGTAGGCAGAGCAAACATCCTGCCTACTGGAGTGGTAATTCAAGATCTTGTCAATGAAGAAGATGATGTAGGGGATATGGAAATCATTCAATGGCTTGGGAAGAGAAAAGAGCATTCAACTCTGTTTGTCTCATTTGGGAGTGAGAATTTCTTGACAAAGGAAGAAATGAAAGAGGTATCTTCTGGATTAGAGCTTAGCAATGTTCATTTCATTTGGGTTGTAAGGTTTCCAAGAGGAGAACATGTTGTTAAACTTGAAGAGGTACTTCCTCAAGGTTTTCTTGAAAGAATTGGAGAAAGGGGAAGGATAGTTGAAGGATGGGCTCCACAGACAAGAATTCTAAAGCATCCAAGTATTGGAGCATTTGTAACTCACTGTGGTTGGAATTAAAGCATAGAGTTTGGTGTTCCAATCATAGCTTTGCCTATGAACTTTTACTCAGATCAGCCTCTGAATGCTAGATTGCTTGTGGAAAATGGAGTAGCTGTTGAGATGGATATGGGAAGATTCATAGAGGTTATATAGCTGAGACTATCAAAGATGTGATTTTTGATGAAAAAATTGGGGAGGACTTGAGGAAGAAAGTGAAGAGTCTTGGTGAGAATATAAAATTGCTAAGGGAGAAAGAGATAGATGGAGTTGTTGAGGTGATAAAACAGCTTTGTGAGAAGAAGAATCAGTCCAAAAATGCCTAACAAGACGTATTCAAGAGATAACAAAGTGTATCAACTAGTGCAAAATAATAAACAAGTTTGTCTGTATGAATGGACCTCTCTCTGTAACTAGTGTTTCTAGCAGTACCTTTATATGTCATTTGATGGTGATATGAATAAACTCACTTTGTTTCTCTTTTCCTCAATTTTCAGAACCAAGTTATTTTTGCTTCACATGTTAAGGCATTAATGTCCACTTTCTTTTACAAACAAAGCAGAAAATAGTGAAGAAAAGGTAACTGCTCCTGGTTTCTGCAGCTTTCTTGTAGCAGTGACCAAATATTTGAAGGTGCTATGTTTCCCCCTTCACAAAAGCTTGTCACAATTTTGTTTCTCGAAAACTTTAACTAACATTTCACCATATTGATATGAGAAAAAATGCAACTTGTAGTTAGTGTTGTATAATTTGCCAATAACTGAACTTTAATGTGCTAACCTATTAGTATTAAATTTAGTGGTGGGACAATATTCATAGTCTTGAAACTGTAAAGAGCTTCACTTAACAAACAATCACACCTTATTAATGGAGTAGTTGGCCCCGAGGAGCAAACAAGCCCATTTTCAAGTACAAACAAGTCCCAAAGCAAGAAATATCTGATTTTACCAATTTTTGTGTACTCCATGGATTTTTGGTGATTCGAGATTCTGGAACTTTTTTTGCCGAATTTTTTCATAGACATCCGTTACAACCTTATTAATGGCGTCAGTTGGTCCCGAGGGGCAAACGGGTGCATTTTCAAGTTCAAACGAGCCCCAAAACAGGAAAAACTAGATTTAATCAATTTTCGTGTGCTATAGTCAATGTACTTTTGGTGAAACGATTCTGGAATTTCTTTTGCCGAAAAATTTCATGAACGTCCGTTACGACCTTATTAATGGAGCCAGTTGGTCCCGAGGGCAAATATGCCCATTTTCAAGTTCAAACGAGCCCTAAAGCAGGAAATACAACATTTTATCGATTTTTGTGTGTTATAGTCCATGATTTTTTAGTGATTCGGATTTCGGAACTTTTTTTGCCAAAAAATTTAATGGCATCTGTTACAACCTATTAATGGCATTAGTTGGTCCCGAGGGACAAACGGACACATTTTCAAGTTCAAACGAACCCCAAAGCAGAAAATACAAGATTTAACCGATTTTCGTGTGTTATAGCATAAGGATTTTTGGTGATTCTAGATTTTAGAAATCTTTTCGCCCAAATTTAACGGACACATTTTCAAGTTCAAACGAACCCCAAAGCAGAAAATACAAGATTTAACCGATTTTCGTGTGTTATAACATAAGGATTTTTGGTGATTCTAGATTTTAGAAATCTTTTCGCCCAAATTTTTCATAGACGTTCGTTACGACCTTATTAACGAAACCAGTTGGTCCCGAAGGGAAAATGAGCCCATTTTAAAGTTCAAACGAGCTCCGAAGCAAGAAATATAAGATTTTACCGATTTTTGTGTGCTACATAGTCCATGGATTTTTGGTGATTCAGGATTTCAGAATTTTTTTCGCCAAAATTTTTCATGGAGGTCCATTATGACCTTATTAATGGAGTCAGTTAGTCCCAAGGGGCAAACATGCGCATTTTAAAGTTCAAACGAGCCTTAAAGACGAAAAAAGCAAGATTTTATCAATTTTCGTGTGCTATATAGTCCATGAATTTTTGCTGATACGATTAAGGAATTGTTTTTGTCGAAATTTTTCATGGACGTCCATTACGACCTTATTAATGGAGCCAGTTGGTCTCGAGGGGTAAATGAACACATTTTCAAGTTCAAACGAGCCCCAAAACAAGAAATACCAAATTTTAGAGATTTTCGTGTGCTATAGTCCATGAATTTTTGGTGATTCGGGATTCTGAAACTTTTTTTTGTCAAAATTTTTCATGGACGTCCGTTACAACCTTATTAATGATGTCAGTTGATCCCGAGGAGGCAAACAGACACATTTTCATGTTCAAACAATCCCTAAAGCAAGAAAAACCAAATTTTACTGATTTTCGTGTGCTAGTCCATTGATTTTTTGTGATACGATTCCAGAATTTTGTTTGCCAAATTTTTTATGGACTTCTGTTACGACCTTATTAATGGAGCCAGTTGATCACGAGGGGCAAACGAGTCCATTTTCAAGTTCAAACAAGCCCCAAAGCATAAAATACTAAATTTTACCTATTTTCGTGTGCTATAGTACATGGATTATTGGTGATTCAGGATTCCAGAACTTTTTTTACCGAAAGTTTTCATGAATGTTCGTTACAACCTTATTAATGTCGTTAGTTGGTCCCGAGGGGAAAATAAACGCATTTTCAAGTTCAAACGAGCTCCAAAGCAGGAAAAATCAGATTTTACCGATTTTCGTGTGCTATAGTCCTTGAATTTTTGGTGACACGATTCCAAAAAAAATTTTACCAAAATTTTTCATGGACGTCCATTACGGTCTTATCAATGGAGCCAGTTGATCCCGAGGGGTAAATTGGTCCATTTTCAAGTTCAAACGAGCCCCAAAGCAGGAAATATCAAATTTTATCGATTTTCGTGTGCTATAGTTAATTAATTTTTGGTGATTCGGGATTCTGGAACTCGTTTACCGAAAGTTTTCATGGACATCCGTTACAACCTTATTAATGGCATCGGTTGGTTCTGAGGGGAAAACAGGTGCATTTCAAGCTCAAACGAGCTCTAAAGTAGGAAAAACCAGATTTTACTGATTTTCGTGTGTTATGTCCATGAATTTTTGGTAGTATGATTTCATATTTTTTTGCCGAAATTTTTCATAGACGTCCGTTACAATCTTATTAATGGAGCTAGTTGGTCCCGAGGGGAAAACGAGCCCATTTTCAAGTTGAAACGAGCCCAAAGCCGGAAATACCAAATTTTATCGATTTTCGTATGCTATAGTCCATGGATATTTGGTGATTCCGGATTCCAGAACTTTTTCTGCCAAAATTTTTCATGTACGTCCGTTACAACCTTATTAATTGTGTTAGTTGGTCCCAAGGGGTAAACAAGCGCATTTTCAAGTTCAAACGATCCCCAAAGCAGGAAAAACAAGATTTTCCGACTTTCGTGTGTCCATGGATTTTTGGTGATACGATTCCATAATTTTTTTTGCTAAAATTTTTCATTGACGTCCGTTACGATCTTTTTAATGGAGCCAGTTGGTCCCGAGTGGAAAACGGGCCCATTTTCAAGTTCAAACGAGCCCAAAGTAGGAAATACTAGATTTTACCAATTTTCGTGTGCTATAGTGTATGAATTTTTGGTGATTCGAGAATCCAGAACTTTTTTTGCCGAAATTTTTTATGGATGTCCGTTACAACCTTATTAATGTCGTCAGTTGGTCCCGAGGGGCAAACAGACACATTATCAAGTTCAAACGATAGTATATGAATTTTTGGTGATACGATTCCAGAATTATTAATAGAGCCAGTTGGTTTAGAGGAGCAAACGGGCCCATTTTAAAGTTCAAACGAGCCCCAAAGCAGGAAATACCAAATTTTATCGATTTTCGTGTGCTATAGTTCATGAATTTTTGGTGATTCGGGATTCCAAAACTTTTTTTGCTGAGATTTTTCATGGACATCCGTTACATCCTTATAAGTGGCGTCAATTGGTCCCGAGGGGAAAACATGCGCATTTTCAAGTTCAAACGAGCCAAAGCAGGCAAAAACCAATTTTTACCATTTTTTGTGTGTTATAGTTTATGAATTTTTGGTGATACGATTCCAGAATGTTTATTGCCGAATTTTTTTACGAACGTCCGTTACGACCTTATTAATGAAGCTAGTTGGTCCCGAGGGAAAAAAAGGTCCATTTTCAAGTTCAAACGAGCCCCAAAGTAGGAAATACCTGATTTTACCAATTTTCGTGTGTTATAGTCCATGGATTTTTGGTGATTCTGGAACTTTTTTTGCCGAATTTTTTCATAGACGTCCATTACAACCTTATTAATGGCGTCAGTTGGTCCCAAGGGGCAAACATGCGCATTTTCAAGTTCAAACGAGCCCCAAAACAGGAAAAACTAAATTTTACCAATTTTCGTGTGCTATAGTCCATGTACTGTTGGTGAAACGATTCCGAAATTTCTTTTGCCGAAACATTTCATGGACATCCGTTACGACCTTATTAATGGAGTCAGTTTGTCTCGAGGGGTAACCATGCCCATTTTCAAGTTCAAACGAGCCCCAAAGTAGGAAATACAAGATTTTACCGATTTTTGTGTGCTATATTTCATTGATTTTTGGTTATTCGTGATTCCGAAACTTTTTTTACCGAAAGTTTTCATGGACGTTCGTTACAACCTTATAAATGGCGTCAGTTGGTTCCAAGGGGCAAACAACCGCATTTTCAAGTTCAAACGATCCCCAAAGCAGGAAAAACCAGATTTTACCAATTTTCGTGTGCTATAATCCATGAATTTTTGGTGATACGATTCCAGAATTTTTTTGCTGAAATTTTTCATGGACGTCCGTTACAACCTTATTAATGGAGTCAGTTCGTCCTGAGGGGCAACCAGACCCATTTTCAAGTTCAAACGAGCCCCAAAACAGGAAATATAAGATTTTATCGATTTTTGTGTGCTATATAGTTTATGAATTTTTGGTGATTTGTGATGACCGTAACATATCGGTAGCATTCCCATTATTGCCCTATATGTTATGTCCTCGAGTATATCAGTCTAACAACGACCTTCAATATCAGTGTCTTTGCACAGATCAAGTAGCCAACAGATGAATAATATGCAAGTGCTTGATCAAAAATTCATATTACCCTATATGTTGCAGAGCTCTTTCCAGGCCTTCATCACTCTCATCTGCTTTTCTTTGATTTTCTGACATCTCTGAAGTAGAAAAGTGAAGTTGATATGTACTCCCTTTGTTTCAATTTGTTTGTCTGGTTTTGACTTGACACATAGTTCGAAGACTTTTGAAATCTTGGGGTCTTAAATTAAAGATATGTTAAAGGTACCAAAATATCCTTTAATCTTGTGGTCTTAAATATGTCACGTGGAAAGTTGAAAAGAGTTGCCAAAAAGGAAAGAGACATTCTTTTGAAATGGACTAAAATGAAAATAAAAACAAACAAATTGAAATGGAGGGACCAGCATTATCATAACTGAAACTGCCCCTCCTTCCTCCCAATATCCCAAAAAGAATATATTCTTCCCTCGAGAAGCATAATGTATAATGCAATGAAGTTGGCATGAGAAGAAACAAAGCATCATATTATTATGACTTTATTAAACTTATTTTGTGCGATCGAAGGATCTCCTAAGTTTTCCTGGCAGGGCATGTTTGAACATGCCGGACGATTAAAGGGACTTCTCTAAAACAAAATAGGTCAAGAATATCAAGAGTCAGGGGATTCATATAGTGTCATTTGTGAAAAATGCCTTCCTAAAGTTCCAGCAGAACAAAGTCGAGCTAAATGTGACCCCATCACTCAACTAAGGCTAAGGCTTCTGGATCAAAAGATATAAGCATCATGATATGTAATGCTCGATGGAAAAAAGTCCATAAACCATCCAACAGCATATCACTACGGTTCGGATCATTTCAAGAACTCAATGAGAGTTATATACCTAGAGACATTGCCACTCCCTCTCCCTCCCAATTGGGGTCTTTCTTCTTTATCAGTGGGAAGTAAGCATTTCTGTACTTCATCTCATCAAGAGCCTTATAGTTTCCGCGATTGATGTTTTCTATTACACAATAGAGATTAAATTCAATTTATTACTTCATACAACAATCTCAAACAAGTTGGAGTCAGCTATATGAATCCCCACTTCTTCATTTAAGCTCATTACTTCGTAAACAAACAAAAAAGATTCAGCTCTTAGGTGAATCATTATACTGAGTCTAGATTTTCCCCCTTTCTTTGCACTGCCCTACAACTGAACCAGAAAGAAGCAAGAGATATAACAACCAAATCTCATATCCCAATCCCCATCTCCATATTAATGAAACACCCCATTCTTTTCTTCTTCTTCTTCTACTTACATTTCTTCCAATAGCAAAGCAAAGAAACAATTTTTATTGAGTTTTTGCTGTAAAGAGCTATTCTAAAGCAAACAAAACTAAACCCCAGATAGGAAATATGCCTAAATCTAACAGTTTATACACACAGAAATGTCAGTAAAGCACATAAAGATTGTAAAAATTTAAACTTTTTCACCTTGAAAAAAGAAACAATTTTTACTGTAAAGAGCTGTTGTAAAGCAAACTAAACTAAACTAAACTAAACCCCAGATAGGAAATCTAAAAGTTCATACACAAAGATTCAGTACCTCTAATCTTTGATCTTTTTTCCCATTACTTGTCATCTTGTAAAAAAAAGCTCAAACTTCAGCTCCTGCAAAAAATAAAATGAAGTAAATAAAACAGCACCCAAACAGAAAGAATCAAAGATTTTTTCAGAAAAAAAAAGTTGAAAACAAGAATGCTTAGTAAGTCAATCAAATTTCTTTTAAAGTTATTATCTCAAGCAATAGTATTGTTGAACTAAAATTATTAGTCTCCAAATTTTATATTATGTGTTATCAATTTCTTGTACGTTCATTTGATTCTTTTTTTGGTTTTCTGCCTGTTATCCATATTGAACCCCGACTAAATTCAAATTCGCATTTGGTTTTTTGCCCGGTGTTCGAAATTTATATTGGAGTCCGACTAAAGCACTTTCTAACAAAGACGACTCCGTATTCAAGGGAACTCAGACCCGCGACCTCTTGATTAAGAATAAATGAGTACTTACCACTGTACCACAATTCTTATTGGTTACGTACTTATCAAATATTTATGGGGCTACATTTTGTCTTCATCCTAATTAATGTTTGAAATAATGCATTTATAGTCTCATTAAATTGTCTTTGGGTAAGCTAAACATTAAAAAGATTACAGGATTGATTATTGATACATGTATCTAAATGTATTTTTAGAAGGAAGCGAAGGTATACATTTATCTTTTTAATTTTGAGATCATTTTAAGTTTAAATTAATCTTTAAGATTCAGCAAAAAAAAAAAAAAAATTATTAAAGTGAAAAATAAACAAATTTGTACGTAGAGAAGCAAAGGCTGCTTTCAGTTTGGTTTCATAATGGGAATGTTCACTACAAGCTATCAGCGCTCAGCGTTAGATCTCCCTTCCTGAGCAGGGAAGGAGATGAAAATCGGCTGCAGATGATAGTTGTGTATCTTTACGCGATGGAGCAAACTTTTCTGTGTTGCATTTTCTTTACCCCTCCCTATTTATTTTTTTCGATAAAAGATTACATTGTATATATTTTCTTTAGGTTCAGATTAGGTGAATTATTACAACTTTTTTATAATTTAAAATAAGTTGAATTAAGTTCAAGAGAATTGTTGGGCTTTATAAGGTTTCTACTTTACATTTCTAATTATGAAAATAATCAAAAGAATAATAGTGGGAAAAAGTCTTTGATTTATGTTCTTAAAAAATAATTCTTAAAGAATGTGTAGTATTTCAACAATTTATTTAATATGGACTAAAGGTAGTGTATTTTTTTAATATAAATTTAGTGTATATATTTATATAGATTTTAAATTTTCTAAAAACAAGACTAAAGATTCATTAAGTAGTTTAGTGGGCTCAAAATTCATCGTGAAGTTCCAAATTTAAATTTCAAATACTATACTTTTATTTATTCGAACCTTCTTACTAAAAATCCTGAATCATTCTTCGTCGACATAATTGCTTGGCGATCGAGGGGAAATTTCAATATATTTAAAATCAATTGCTTTCACAATAATTGATAATTCAATATGTTTAAAAGATTGTGAAAAATTTACGATCAAAGATAAACTTGTTTGAATCTCGAAATTCAAAAAATGCCACATCAAATGGGACGAAGGGAATATATTACTTCATTTAACAAGGGTTACATGAATTAAGATAGAGTGAGTAACATATATTGGATTCGTGCTAGCACGTGCTTCTGTATCTAATTCTATAAAGAGCTTTCATTACATAATGACTTCACACACACCAAAGAGAAAAACAACACAAGAGAAGTCATGGCTGTAGAACATGAAACAACAAATTTGAGAGTTCTAATGTTTCCATACTTAGCTTATGGACACTTCACACCTTTCCTTGAGCTAGCCAAGAAACTCTTAGATAGAGGCTTTTTCATTGATTTTTGTTCAACTCCAATTAATCTTAATTTCATCAAGAAGAAAATCCCACACAAGTACTCTAGTTCAATTCAGCTAGTGGAATTCCATTTACAAGATTTACCTGAACTTCCTCCTCATTACCCACAACAAATGGCCTCCCATTGCATCTTCAATCCACCCTCTACCAAGCCCTCATGATGGAAAAACCACAATTTTACCAAATCCTGAAAGATCCAAAACCTGATGTGTTAGTATTTGATATAATGCAACCATGGGCAGTAAGGGCTGCGTCTAGTCTCAACATCCCAGCAATAAGATATTGTAATGCGAGTGCAGCAACGTGTTGTTATTTTGGCCATTTACAGCTCAAACCAGGGGTGGAATTCCCTTTCACAGCGCTCTATCTAAAGGATTATGAGAAAGAGATAGAGCGTCATATTGAGCTTGAAGTGGTGGAAGAAGGTGAGAGAATCATGCTGCTGAATAGCTCCAGAGCAATAGATGCAAAGTATATAGATTATCTTTCTGAACTAGGACAAGGAAACATTCTGCCTACTGGAGTAGTAATTCAAGATCTTGAAGATGAAGGGGATATCGAGGAAACATAACTCATTAAATGGATAGGGAAGAAAAAGGAACATTCAACTGTGTATGTTTCATTTGGGAGTGAGTGTGTCTTGACAAAGGGAGAAATGGAAGAGGTAGCTTACGGGTTAGAGATTAGCAATGTTCATTTCATATGGGTTGTAAGGTTTCCAAGAGGAGAACAAGTTGTTAACCTTGAAGAGGCACTTCCTCAAGGTTTTCTTGACCGCATTGGAGAAAGGGGGAGGATAGTTGAAGGATGGGCTCCACAGGCAAGAATACTGAAGCATGCAAGTATTGGAGCATTTGTAACACACTGTGGTTGGAATTCCACACTTGAAATCATAGAGTTTGGTGTTCCAATCATAGCTCTGCCTATGAACTTTTGCTCAGATCAGCCTATGAATGCTAGATCGGTTGTGGAGAATGGAATAGCCGTGGAGATTGCGAGAGATGGAAATGGGAAGCTTCATAGAGGTTATATAGCTGAGACTATCAAAGAAGTGATATTTGGCAAAAAAATTGGGGATGATTTGAGGAGGAAGGTGAATAGTCTTGGTGAGAATATAAGATTGCTAAGAGAAGAACAGATGGATGAAGTTGCTGAGGTGATAAAACAGCTTTGTGAGAAGAAGAATCAGTCCAAAAATGCCTAACATGATGCATTTAAGAGATAACAAAGTGTATCAGCAGTAACAAAGACGGATCTAAAACAAACTCAACTAGTGCAAAAAAATAAAATAAAATTGTGTATGAATGACCTCCCCTGTACCTCTATCTGGAAGTATTGTTTTTAGCAGTACTTCATATGTCATTTGATGCTGATATGAATAAACTCATTTTGTTTCTCTTTTCCTCCATTTTCAGAAGCCAGATATTTTTGCTTCACTGATTTAGATGTTAAGCCATTAATGTCCACTTTCTCTTACAAAAAACAAAAATAAAGCAGAAAATAGCGAAGAAAAGGTCACTGCTCCTGGTTTCGTCACAAATGCTTGTAACATTTTGTTTCTCGAGAGTCGAATTACATGAACTTTAACTAACATTTCACCATATTGATATGAGAAAAATTGCAATTTGTAGATAATTTGTGAATATCTAAACTTTAATGGGCTAACCTATTAATAATAAATTTAGCGTTGGGACTCATAGTCTTGAAACCTTAAAGAGCTTCACCTTAACAAACAATCACACACAGAGACACCTGTATGAATGCACTGATCAAAAGGCAAATTAATAAACTGACATACCTGTGTGAATACACAGATCTCCATACATGCATTGTCTTTATTTTCCAATGTTTTTTCCTCCACTACTGAGTCTTTGAGTGACAGTAAAGTTGTCTCCGTGGGGTAGATGCCTACTCCATTGAGGTGCGGTCCTTCTCTAGATTTTGCATCTATCAAAAGGACTGCCATTTTGAAGAACCAGATATCTAAATAATTAAGTACTCCCTCTGTCTCTAATTACTTGTCCAATTTTCTTTTTTTACTTGTCCCTTTTGACAAGTCAAGAAAGGACAATTTTTTTTTACCTATTATACCCTCAATTAATTAATTTTGAAAAAAGAACTTCTTGAAAATCCTAAATTTTTAATTCATCCATTTCATAATTAATAGGGGTAAAATGGTAAATTCACTATGTCAATAATTGTTTTCTTAATAGGTGTGTCAATTCAAAAGTGGACAAGTAATCAGAGACAGAGAGAGTACTAACATGATATCCCTTTCTTCCCAAAAAGAAAAAAAAGATCAATTTAGTAACTATTAGATGTGCCACTCATTTTAGTAAGAGGATCTGCTTGACTACTTCCACGAAAAAAAGAAGAAGAAGAGAGATCATGTAAGTACTTAATCATTAGATGTGTTGCTCTTCAAAAACAGCAGTCTTTTTTTTTTTTTTTGATAACCGAGAAATCCGCCTGTGACCCGCCCTTTGGACCAATCACAGTCTTCTAAACTCGGTGGATAATGGGCCCGCCCCTCTACCCTTCTCCACTTAAATATCGGGCTTCGCTTTGCATGGTGTGTGGGGCTTGAACCTGCGACCTAAGCCACAAATCCTCCATCTTTTGCCACTTGAGCTAGGCCTTGGGGGCAACAACAGTCTTTTTGTTGTATCTATTTTACAGATGTACATACATATCCTCTCTTTTACCTCCAAGCTCGAGTTTTGAAATGAAAGTAATACGGAAAGAGCTGATGGTAATTGCAACCAATGAACTAAAAACATAAAGTGATCAAACAAATTCTTGCAGAGGATTACAAAAGCAGCAAACCTGCAACAGCATCTTCAAGAACTGATGAACCATGTGTTCTTAAGTCCTTCTGAAGACCACAAGCATGACTTTCAACCTCCCAGAGCTACACATGTTATTCTCACAAAGAGTAATGAAGTTCCAACAAAGGATGAGTAATAGAGGTAAAGATCACATTAGTTCTCGGTAAAAATCCAAACCTCTTGCATGGAAGCATCCTCCCATAAAAAAAAAAAATCAAACAACAAACACACTTATTTTGATAATTTGAAATCTTGGTTTGTAGTTAATCAAAAAGCTAGCACTCAAGACAGCAAAAATTAAGGAAACAATGTCCTCATTGAGGGAAATACAAGATTTGGAAGGGATCAAGGTTAATGTTGATATATCTCAGAATGACAAAGTGTCAATTAACTTTGCAGTTGCTATATTAAATTTGTCAATGTTTAGTTACAAAGATGTTGATTAAGAGCACAATGAATCATTAAGAAATGATACTTAGAGACAAGAATAACAGTTTAGAGCTGTCACAAGAGGCATACACTTTCATAGATTAATCTTTACCATAGAATTAGCAACCAAAAACTCTGGTATAATTGCTAAGAGAGAGAACCCAATAATTTGATTACACATTTTCATTTTAGTGTGCCTTTGATTTATATTCATCTGGAATACCTCAAGATTCTCCAACTAAATGTAAATGTCTTTTCTTGCTCAGTTGATAAAAGACTACAACATACCCAGTGTAATCCCACAAAGTGGAGTGTTGGGAGGGTAGAGTGTACGGAAGCCTTACCCCTACCTCAGAGGTAGAGAGGTTGTTTCTGATAGACCCTCTGCTCAAGAAAAAACTCCGTTGATAAAAAGGAAACAATTCTTTCTGTATGTACAATATGCAATCAGAGGATCCATAAACATAGATACAGGATATTATAAGACCTTATACACAAATAGTTGCATTTGATTGCTTTACTTTTCAGGAAAAAACATGCCAATGTTGAAGTTATCCAGACAAAACAAATCATGAAGCTTTATAGTAATAACAACAAAAGCCATGAATTGTCTTATCTGTGGACAGTTGTTGTAGGAGTCCTCCATATAATGCCAGGAGAGGTGCTGCAAATGCAAGCATCATCTTTTGACTTTTGGAGGCAAAGGATGTATACATCCAACTGTTGCCCTGGAAAATTCACATGCTTATGAATAATACGCTTTGGAAAATGAATATGCACTCAACAAGAACACCAAAGAAATTGGTAACTAAAATTCACAATATGACGACATTATGAAAAATTAAGCACCGAGATCTATATTTGAGATAGCATCTGCCGAAGTATGAAACTTAGTTTACATCATACTGATGATTATCACTTCATCATGATATACTCACAATCTAAAATTTAATCGTCCTCACTGCATGCTTCAATTTTTACACAGTAAAAAACACAAGGAATCTACTTGAGGAAGATATCTGAGACTAGATAAAGATTAAGCTTAGATAGTTTAAGTCTGCCTTCAGCACCTTGAGCAGCAGGTCTTTTTTTGTCTTATCACTTACAGCTGACATCTCCATACAAGGACTAGTGTTGACGGTCACAAAGTGAAAAATGTTCCTAGCAGCTTTAATGATTATCATCGTAAAATATCAGAGTTTCTTCATGAATAATACAACATGATTGTTCACTCTCTTTTACAAGGTTCATAAAGAAATGCATTCAAAAAAGATAGAAGTTTATTTCTTTCCAAGAATATAAGGCATGATAACATAGTTACAATTGCTCAACTGTCTACAGCAATGGAGGTAAACAACAAAGTCAAAAATATCAACAAAACACCTATTCTCATGCTTGTTACAATGTCATCCAAAGCGAAACGTGGATGAGATCCAACCAATGAAAAGAAGGGTGAGAGGCAGAAATAAAAATCAACTGACATGAGTACCAGTTCCAGCAGAAATTAAAGTCTTCAGCTCTGCTAAATGTTCATCATTTGAAATATGGAGCGAGATGCGAAGATTAGTTAACAATGCTTCTTGGTCCCAACTTAAAGGACCGGACGCATACAATGCCTCTAAAGTGCAGCGATAAGCATGTAACTCCAAAATATGAATACGTGCTGCTATTTTCACTGGTGAAGAAAGAGAGTGTCTTTCCTCCTTATCTGCAGAATCATAAAAAGACTCTGCATCACTGCAAAGAAGCTCAGTTCCTTGACAATAGACTTCTTCTGGGGATAAGTTGGAAAATTTTTCGTTGATACTACAACTACCAACGGAACAGGCATCACTAGATTCTGTACTTCTGGTAAGGAAATAGCCAACAGAACCACTTCTTTTGGTTTGCTCCAATGCACAATATCCATCAGATACATCGTTCCATGAATCATGCACATACTTCTCAGCCATTATATTCTCTTTGCACTTGGCATTAACATTGGCCTGTCCCTTTAAGGCAGCTGGGACCACCCTCCGTCTCTTAAAAGCTCTCTCAGTTGCCGCTAAATCCTGAATGTTTCTAGATGTTTCATTTTTAGAGAAGGCAACTTGGGATACCCTATTCAGCAATAACGAAGAGCTAATATGAGACTTCCGCAACTCAGTACACTCCTGAGAAGCTAAATGATCATCCCCAGCATGAAATCTACTCCTTGCACTAAAAGACAGGACCTTGCTCACCTTTTTAGAAGGTTTTAAAGCTGATAGTTGGTCAGATCTTCTACACAGTTCAGATCCCTATAAGAAGAAACAAACACAAACTAAACAACTCAGACCAATACCGAAAGATGACAATGAAGAACCAATCAACAAAACAAATCAAGAAAAAATGAAAAGAAGATAAGTGGAACACAAAATTAAAAAAAAAAGGAAAAATCCTCAAAATAAAGAGAGAAAAGACCAAATATAAATGCGAAATTCTATTAGACACAACACACCCAAGAAGATTGGAAAAAAACGAGGAATGCTAAACTTCTTCTATCATTCTACATCTGCAAACAAAAATCTAAGAATGCAAATGAAAAGTAAAAGGAGAGAATAACATAAGGTCTTGGGAAATGGAGAGGGAGGGAGACTACAAACTCACCTTCCTTATCAAGTCCCGTTCCTCATCTTGCCAACATTGTACCACTCTCGTGTTTGATCTGTGCACACAAAGCTCCTTCAGGCATCCAGTCTGGCGTACCAAATAGTAGTCACTATCCAGAACCTTCACAATTGTAGCCATCTTCCAAGATGATTCGTCAAATACCTCCACAACCTGACCAGTTTCCTGATTTTCCAAACCCTCCACACATGGTGTACAAGATCTGATATTCTTTCTTGACACCCTCTCAGTCCTCCCCTTACTTTCCATTCCAGGATAGTAATCATACGTTACAGTGTACATATGCTCATTATCAGAGAGAATCTCTGCACGACGCTGTAATGCAGGTGACTGCTTCATGTTCATTACCTCAACTTTGCTTCCCCTTTTAAACCTCATGATTTGTAACTCAGCTCAAACCCGATAACCTGATAATTTCAAAAGCACATTATAACACAACACAAGACTTTGTACTACAAAACCATAACAACATCAAAACTTCCCAAAACTTGGTAGAGATACATTCTATCAAGAACGAAAAGGATATTATCATCAGTAATCTCAAGATATACATGAAAAGACAAAATCTTTACATCAATACCCAAACAATTAATCGAATTAAAACTTAATTGATTCAATAGAAAAACCCCCACAAAATGATATATACACAAAAGTATGATTATCTATAAAGTACTCAATCGTCGATACTGATTGCTAGCACAAAATTAACAAGGTCTGAGTATATGATCTCACACATACATACACACACACACCAAAAAAAAAGGAATCTTTAAAAAAATATTGCAACCTTGACAAAAACCACCAATAACATAAATGCTGAAGTACCTAAATAAAATTCATAAAATCATAACAAAATGATTCTTTTGATCAGAAAAAAAAATCTAAAAAAAGATAGAAAACTTGCTTAGGCACTGAGCAAAATACATAAACAAACTTGTGAGAAAAGCAAAAAAAAATCTGAAAAAAATAATTAAAACCCAATTAATTGATTTCAACAAATGATCGAAACATCCACATAAATCTCAATAATCAAAACAAAAATTAAAACGAAATGATAAAATAATTCTGTTTACAAGAAAATCGTAAATATGGATCAAATTACGTACCTTTTTCTGAAAATTGAAGAAATGCTTCAACTTATGAAGTCGCCGATCGCAAATTGGATTGTTCCCTTGAAGGAATCGAAAGAATTTTTCGGATTCGAGTTAAATTGTATTTGTGTTCTAGGGTTTGGTTTTGGGGAAAAAGAAATATTTAAGAAAAAAAAAA
>JAJOOH010017012.1:0-32734 GCA_029582605.1 Solanum gracilifrons
ACACTTAGCAAAAAGATATTATAATAAAATCTTTAAAATAAGTTACTCACCTACCGCACTAACACCTACCACACTACTACTCCTATGACTTCCCCAACCACCAGTTCCGCTACGAAAAATGACGACTTTTACAAAGAAAGCATTGAGGGAGATATGTTGGAAGCGGAAGTATATGGTCAATCATTTGCAATATCAAGGTCAACTAATGACTCAGGTAAAATTCTAGAAGCAGATGAAGAAAGTAGAGATCAAATAGAGGAAGAAGCTGATATTGAAGTCTTAAAGACAAACGATATGATTTTTGAAAGTTCTGAAGCTGACAAAATATTTATCAATGAGATGATAAGAGAATATGGTAGTGGATCCTATGTTGGTGTTGAGAGTTCACATGAAATCGATAATGTTTCTCTAGATAATATAATTGTCGAAAAGTTAAGAGAAAGAGGGAGTCTGAGAACTCAACAAGGAGATAACCTACATGGATCAACTAACAATGATGAATATTTATCATTTGAAGAAGCAAGAGGAGTCTAAAAGAAACTATTGAGATTTTCACCAAGACGTAGCTCAAAGCTTCGTTTGAGTTCTTCCACAACAAGTGTGGGGTAGTTTCCAAAAATCACTTTAAGGGGGAGTGTGAAAAATGATAAAGTTGATTTTTGGAATATCATAGATTTTTCTAGTATAGTTTCTAGAATGGTCTAGTGTAGTAGCTAGAATAATTATCTTGAAGATATATCTAGATATTCTAAAGAAAGTGCTAGAGGATAAGTTCACTAGAACTTTCTTATAGATATTCTAGAGAAGATATTTTTGTTGTAAATGATAGAATAGTCTAGAGCTTGTAACATTTAGAACCATCCCCACATAAGTATAAATAGGGATGACCACTGCCATTTGTATACAACCCAAGATAACCTAATAACAACCCAAATAAAAGAGCCTTCTTCCATAAACAAGTTCTCCTTTCTAGCTTCCTCTTCTTTAGTTGAATCTTCCGATCTTGGGCTAGCAGAAGGCTTCCTGAATTATACTTTTATTCTGCTATTCTCTACAGTTCTTTGTTTTAAGAAATTTTGGCTTTGTTTAATCTTGGATTTATCTCATCTTCATGTACATTTCAAACAATTGGTATACTTTGCTTGTAAATGGGAGTAGACATGATTTCTTTAAATCAGGAAGAGGTCACAGACAGGGAGGCCCCCTCCCAAATTAACCATATTTCTTTTACATATGATACATTTATTTTTAGCAGTGGAAACAAGGCTTCACTACATTTCATTCTAAAAACTTTGGCCATTTATGAAAGAACGTTGGGTAAACTAATTAACAAAAGCAAGTGTGCTTTCACTATGACTACTAATACACCCTTAAATACCATAATAAGGGTGGAAAAAATCTTGAACATGAGATATGGACATTTTACGATTAAATACTTGGGATGCCCAAGTTACACAGGAAAGAAGGCACTTAACATATTCCTAAAAATGGTTAGCAAAGTTATCAACAAAATAAAGGGTTGGTATCTTAAATTTCTATCACCAGGAGGAAGAGCAACCCTTAATAGACATGTGTTGCTTGCTCTGAATGCTCACACTCTGTAAAGGATATTTTTGATTTGATTGAAATAAACTAGAATTTTTCGGTCCGGATATAAAGAGGTGGTAAGTATTATTGGATTTCTTGGGATAACTTAAGTTACCCCCGTAGAGAAGGTGTTTCTAATTTCAGGAAACTAGAGGATACCTACAAAGCTTTCACTTCTAAGAAATGGAGGAAGTTCAGAACTACTAATTTCCTTTGGGTCAATTTTCTCAAAGCAAAACACTGTATAAACAATCACCCTACACCATCCAAAGGAATCCCGGTCAATCCCACAGTTGGAAAGCCATGTTAAAAATATATGTGGCGTCGATGACAAGATATGGTGGAGAATAAGAGAAGGAAATGTTGACTTTCGGTTCGACAATTAGACCGAGAAATGACCCCTATGGAGTCTCATGGAAAACGTCATAGTGGATGAACATATCTTCATCAAAGAAGTTTATCACAACACAACAACAACATCATTGATACTTCACTCTCAAAACATCCTTACACATTTACATCAATTTCATATGAACATGCATATTTGCATAATTCACCTTACATAGTTCAAACTCACTTTCAATCATGAGAATCTAGAAAACATGGGTTTATGGGGTTTGTTCCGTTGGTCAGACCATGAAACGTACTGGTTGGTCATTGATTGAGTTCAGAGACCTTTAATTTTGGGCTCCCAACGACGGACTCATGTACAGTCCGTGGGTCTACCTACGGGTCGTACATTTCCAGTCGTGGGTCTCAACTTTGACTTTGAAATTTCTCTAAGTCTGGGACTCAACTACGAAACCTACCTACGACTCGTGCATTGAATGACAGGCTGATCTGGTGAACTATTGGAAAAGTACTGAAACTTGAATTTTTTTGGAAACTTGGACTGACCAACAACGAGCCTACCTATGGACCGCGTGTCAGTCCACGACCCGTGTGTGGCTTCGTCGGTAGTGGCACCGGATCCTGCAAAAACTACAACTTCTACCCTTTTTCAAATTTTAAGTGTTATAGTTACGACCTTACATGTTAATAAAGAATGGTTCAGGTCTTAGCTTAAAAATATTTGGGGTAGTACATTTAGCTTCCCTCTTGTTATTTCATTATTTCTTGTTTTCGTAAGAGCCTTGTGCTTATTGTGGGTATTGGGATCCTTAGTTTAGGTTGTGGTTTCACTTGTGGTGTAGATGATTCTCACGACCCAAAGTGTACTCTAGTTGTAATATGACATATAGAACCCCGAGATGCCATACACAAGCCACTTAGCATACATCATACAAGATAATAGAATTTAAAGTATTCAAAAGACAATTTTATATCATAAAGAGTTTGACAAAAGCGGAAGTCTAACATTTGTCTCAATAAGACATCTATTACATCATAAGTAAATTGATTGGGACCTAACCCATACATCACATACAAGTCTGAAAAATGGAAATGATATAAAGCTATAAAAGTGACATCGTCGTCAAAGTATGAGAACTCACCAAGTCTTCAAATCTTTAATGAAACCTACTAGCCATGAACAGAGGTATAAGAATCATCAAGCCCTACATTAGTGAAACTATTTAGGCACAAGTATGCATTAGTACATGAAATGTACTAAGTATGAGGGGAATGCAATAAAATATGAGACGTGATCACAAGGGGATAAAATAAAAACAAGAAATGCATGACCAAGTTAAAACATAGTAAAATCATTTAAGAAGATTCATAAATCATGAACATGGTTAATGCATCATTAAATCATAAAGAAAGATTCATAAAACCTTAGTAATTAACTTAGTTAATTTTGTGGGAAGTGTCTGCCCCACACCAAAAAAGGGTGTCCTACTTTCCAAGGTAAGGACCTTAAATATGAGCTAAAGTGGATCCACTAGCTAATGTCTATCTAAGACAATCATCTTATGGTGACACATAGTTATGGGATAAGGATATTGCTACTAGAAACCCGGTCTCAAGCTACAGGAGAGCTTCCATCTCAATATATACTCGGTGCTAAGCATAAATCCCACGGAATAGTCATTAATCTTAACTTGTCTTATTATCCATGGTAGGGCACATCAAGTAGTCAATCTAAGCTAGAGTCATATATCATTCATGGAAAGTGATGAGTCCATAAATTGGACTCATTTAGGGCTATATTTTGATAGAATTAGTGTCCTCAAATGCACATTTTGTCTCAATATTTGATGAAAACCCTTAAGTTTCAAGTATTTGGAGTTTGAGGGAAAACATGGACACTACTTAGCAAAAAGGAAAAAAGGCAGCTGAAAGAACGAACAAATAAAGATATGAGAATCGCCGATCCCATTTAGTAAGTCGTCAAAAGGTCTTACCTCTCCTTCTATTCCAGTGTGCTGAGCCCTGAAAGAAAGGATCAAATTGGTGGTGAAAAGGAGCAGTCGGCGTGTCGCCGAGCAGTTTCGCAAAACAGTACTATGTCGCCCAATGATCCAAAACATGACGATGCTGAAGGATAGAGCAAGACGGTGATGTAACCTACCAAAGGGCGGATCGCCGAGTTGATTGTCAATCTCGACAAACGGCACCGAATGATCCGCTGCAGCACAGATTTTTGAAAACTATAAATACTCGTTGAGAGTTGTAGCTTAATATTAAATTTTTAACATAGAATTTTGAGTTCTAAGTTTAGAGAGGGCTTTGAAGAACTTGAAAATTCAACGGATTTCAACTCCAAGAATTTGGACTTGGGTCTCATGGATTCTTCATACCCATTTGAATGCAAACTCATATTGGTATAAATTTCTATCTCTTTTACATGTCTATCTAAAACCCCAATTCTTGGGATGTGATTTTGTGAATATGGATTAGATTATCTGTTGTGTCTAGCTTGTTGATGATTTATTTGTTGTTTAGATGTGATTTCGTTTAGTAGTTGTGATGGAACTTAATGAAATTATAGTTGCAAATAGGATTTCACCTTTGTGTTTTTGGCTTGCTCGAGAGAGAGGTCGTAAAACTAAGACTACTAAATTTATGGCCGGTGGGATTGGGTCGACATGGTTCAGCTCGAGAGAGTGAGTGAGCTAAGGTGGAGGTTGTTCTTCATGCGGAAACTCGATGTTTGAGAGAAACCGAGTTAATTCGGGGTAAGTTGCTCGAGAGAGAATTTACCCCCACTATAGTCTAGCCTAGTCACAAATATTCAACGGATTTATTATCAAAAGCATGTACCCAATAGTTTAGTTTATCCCGTATTCCGAACCCCATCTCCTTAATTAGTACTCTTTGCATTTTTGTTGTTTTTGTTTACTTGTGACAAACCCCCATTGATAATTGACGCTTGCGTCACCCCTTAGATTTAACATGTTTGTATTCGAAAATATTTTTAGCTATGACTAAGTAAAAGTAAATTTTATTTTTCTATTAATTCTCAAGCCCACTCCCTTGGGACTTGACCCCAACCCTTGGTTGGGTTACTTTACTAGTGTACAATCGTAGACACTTGCATTGGAAGTTGTGTCTTGATTACGCAAACATCAAAATGGCCGGCCTCCACATGCAGAAGCAACTCTGCCTATCCATTACCACTGCTACTCCTGCTGATACTCCAGGTTCTTCTGCTGCTGCATGGTCTCCCATACCAACTGTTGTTGTTGCTGTTTCCCGACCTCCACTCACCCAGGCTTCCCTACTCCAGATGGGGCAACTGACCTTTCTACTGATCGTCGGGCTGCCAGTTTAGAGGCCTCTGTTCCAGGCATGATCCAGATTTCCCTAGCTGATGTTGTGACACCTCTGAGCACTACCATTGATGCCCTAGCGGCCAGAATAGCGGTGTGTGAGCACAACCAAAGGGCCCCAGAGGAGGTGACAACTTTAAAAGCTTCCATTGCTGAGTTGCGAAAAGAAGTAGACCACCTAAAGTTTACCGATGTGTCCATGGTCTTTGGAATAGTGAAACTTCCAGACGTGCCTGAGATGCCTCAAACCACCACTGGACATGGGGATAGAGCGGAGCAGATAGCCGATCCTGAGTTAAAAGCAGAAACTGATGAAGAGATGCATGAGGAGACTGAGGGAACTACAAATGAAGACTTGACCGAGACAGAAGCAATTATGATAGATGCTGCTGTGCAGGTTTCCTGAGCACCTGTTGCTGGATTTAGTAGAGCTGGTCCTTCTGGAGTCACTCTGGGCACTGAAGCCCAGATAGATGGAGCGATCGATTTGCCAGGATCCCCTCCTTACCTCCCTCTCTGTCTTTCTTTATTTTACATTTTGGATTCTGTATTAGTTGCATTTGAGGACAAATATTTTTATTTATGGTGGGGTGAGGCCCACCTTTGTATGCTATTGATGTTCGTATTTTGTTTATATTTGGGCTTTGTGCTTAAATTGTGTTTGCACTGCTTTTTGTGGATGTTTGAGCTTGTGGCTCTTTTTATTTTAAATTGCAAAATAATTTTGACCCGTCCAAAATTTTTTGCCACCTCTCGTGTATGTGGTTTTCTTTTGCAAAATTTAAGTCTCGGTTTCGATCAATATCGATGACTTGAATAGTGCTCTCAATCGAACGAACATGAATGCGCGGCTACGATAAGGCCAAATTAAGTTGCATAGACAATATGTGAACGTTTTGCATCTCGTTAGGACTAGCCTAGTATCAAATTGAGTCTCTTGTTATGATCATTGCACACTAGCGAAAGTGTGGAGTCTTGTTTGACTGTAGTGTCAATGCCTAGTGTGATGAGCTTAGTTTGAAACATGCATGATAGATCCTAGAATTTTCCCTGTTGGTCCGATCGATTAAGTAAGGCTATCTCTTAATATGATATTAGACAACTTTAAAGAGTGTGAGCCAATTTGACATATACCTCTTTGTGGCCTGCCTTGTGAGCATGTGTGAATCTCTTTGTAACACCCCTTGAGCCTTTCCTTTCTTTGGAAGAAACTTGATGAAATCATAACCTTTCTTTATCCATTACCATAATCCTCATGAAGTTGTGGTTAGTTTGAATAGCCAACTTAGGCCAAATGCCTAAGTTTGGGGTGTGGTGAAAAGAAAAGGTAAATCAAGAAGTGCAAGAAAGTCCTTCTTACCCATGATTTTGACAAAAATGGAACCCCTCCATAAAATGAAAAATACGGGCATACCTATGGGTGAAATTATGCACCGTTTTCATCTTTATGAGCGTGAGTGTTGCATTTGATTCCGAATCTTTAAATTACAAACCATTGTGTGTGAATATGGAATTATTCCTTGTGTGAGGGAATTTGAACACTTTGGTTGAGCTCGAACTTGCATTTGAAGCAAGTATTGTGAGCATGAGATTCTTTGATATTGGTGAGTCACAACTTGAATCTTTGAGTGCACATTTGATTTTTGCATAAGTAACTTGAGTCTTGTTGTGTGCATTCATGATTGAGTCTTGTGTAGCACTGTTCGAGACCACCGTTTTGAACGGCTGAGCCTGAGTTCGCTTGAGGACAAGCAAAAGTTTAAGTTGGGGTGTTGATGAATCCACAAATTGGCCAAATTTAGGGCTATATTTTGATAGAATTAGTGTCCTCAAATGCATATTTTGTCTCAAAATTTGATGAAATCCCTTAAGTTTCAGGAATTTGGAGTTTGAGAGAAAGCATGGACACTACTTAACAAAAAGGAACAAAGGCAGCTGAAAGGACGAAGAAATGAAGATCTAAGAATCACCGAACCCATTTGGCAAGTCACCAAATGGTCTTACCTCGCCTTTTGTTCCAGTCTGCTGAGCCTTGAAAGAAATGATCAAATCGGTGGTGAAAAAGAGCACTCGGCGTGTCGCCGAGAAGTTCTGCGAAGCAGTACTATGTCGCCCAATGATCCAAAACATGACGATGCTGAAGGATAGAGAAGGACGGCGATGAAACCTACCAAAGGGTGAATCACCGAGTTGATCGTCGATCTCGACTAACAACACCGAATGATCCGGTGCAGTACAGATTTTTGAAAACTATAAATACTCGTTGAGAGTTGTAGGTTAATATCATATTTTTAATATTAAATTTTTTACATAGAATTTTGAGTTCTAAGTTTAGAGAGGGTTTTGAAGAACTTGAAGATTCAAAGGGTTTCAACTCAAACAATTTGGACTTGGGTCTTGTGGATTCTTCACTCTTGGCTTGTTTTGAGACTTAAATCTTCATACCCATTTTAATGCAAACTCATATTGGTATAAATTTCTATCTCTTTTACATGTCTATCTAAAACCCCAATTTTTGGGGTGTGATTTTGTGAATATGGGTTAGATTATCTATTGGGTCTTGCTTGTGGATGATTTATTTGTTGTTTAGATGTGATTTTATTTAGTATTTGTGGTGGAACTTAATGAAATTGTAGTTTTAAATACGATTTCACCTTTGTATTTTCAGCTTGTGAGAGAGAGAGGTCGTAAAACTAAGACTACTAAATTGATGGCCGGTGGGATTGGGTCGACATGAGGTTCAGCTCGAGAGAGTGAACCCTAGTCCTTCTCCCACACATTCAGCTCGAGAGAGATTGAGTAGGCTAAGGCAAATGTTGTTCTTCATGCGGCAACTCGGTGTTTGAGAGAAATCGAGTGGATTCGGGGTAAGTTGCTCGAGAGAGAATTTACCCCCACTATAGTCTAGCCTAGTCACAAATATTCAACGGATTTATTATCAAAAGCATGTACCCAATAGTTTAGTTTATCCCGTATTCCTATCACATCCTAAGAACCCCATCTCCTTGATTGGTACTCTTTGCATTTTTGTTGTTTTTATTTACTTGTGACAAACCCCCATTGATAATTGATGCTTGTGTCACCCCTTATATTTAACATGTTTGTATTCGAAAATATTTTTAGCTATGACTAATTAGAACTAAATTTTATTTTTCTATTAATTCTCAAGCCCACTCCCTTGGGACTCGACCCTAACCCTTGGTTGGGTTACTTAACTATTGTATGATCGTAGACACTGCATTGAAAGTTGTGTCTTGATTACGCAAACATCAGAAAGGTACAATTAAGCAACTAATCCTAGCTAGAAGCATCATAGGGTAGCTCCTTAGACCATGCGTGAGTAAACCTTTCACCATCCATGATCTTTTCATAATAGCTTTATAAAGCCCTATAGTTATTAACTTCATACTAGAAGTACTCTACTACTAATGGAAGTAGTTTTGTAGTTTTGAAAGCGTGATATATAATCATTGATGGCATATCTGGGTACCATACTAATCAAGACCTAATTTAGGAAAATAACCCGAAAGCATTGAGGACAAATCTAGATGTCATCCATGTCATGTGGTCAACCTTCATAGAACATGTAAATACCTTCATCTATAAGCTTACATAAGTCATACAGATTTATTTAATGAAAATATGCATGATTTCATAAAAATACATGTATAGGTTCAAGCTTCTTCATAAATTCATGTAAATTAGGGTTCATAGTCAAAATTCACAGATAAATGCATGACTTCACGTGAAATTGGTTTAAAAACATGTAATTAAGTCCAAATCATCAAAATAAGATCATAATAAAGAAATTGAATCTATATACAGATAGAACCCATGAAGAATTTAGTGAAAACCTAATCAAATCTTCGCAATTGAATTGGAGATTGAAGAAACTTTGGGGGCTCAATGGGTAGATATAACTCACTGATAAACTCCTTACATATCTTGATTGAAACCCTAAGCAATGATGGAGAAATGAGACTTGAACTTGAAGAACCCTAGCTTTTTACTTCTTCTTCCTTGATATAGAGAGAAGATTTTTAGAGAGTATGAATTTGGTCAAGTTTAGGAAATTTAGGAGAATGAATTGAAATTGGTAATTTTATGGCTTAATTCACTTTTATAGGTCTTGAAATAGGGTCTAAAACGGCGTAGTTTGGGTATCAAATACTTAAGGAAATTACCAAAATGACCCTAACTTAAAAACTGATGAGGTGCCTTAAAAGAGTTGCTTCACGGACTGTCTAAGGCTTCACGATTTTTCACTGGCCGTATAGCCAGTCGTGAAGCTGCACTTACCCGACAGGGCTTCACTAAAACGGGCATAACATTTTAATCTAAACGCAAAATGAGGCAAACCTTTTGGTGTTGGAAAGAAGACTGAAATACCTTTAATTTGATAGGTCATTGTCCACCTAATTTATTTTGTGGTGAAAGATGTGATTGTTTGATATTGACATAAAATTTAAAAATTGATGGGTGACTTGTACGGACCCCTAAACAGGCCATCTAAGTCACCACGGGTTGACTAAGGTGCCATGAAGGTGACTCACTACCTTGGCAGCCTTTTACATTACTTCACGATGCCCAAGATGGGTCGTGAACCCCCAATTGGGCCATCTAAAGTGCGGTGAAGGGTCCATGGTCCATTTTAGGTTTGTGGGCTTGCCCTTTTTTCCTTTTTAACAATTTCTCGAAGTCCGAAATGTTACAATTATATTGCTTATCTTTTTTAGGATTGATTCGTGGTTGCCTTAAACTAGGCTGGACTTTAGATGCTTTGAGTTATCGCCTAGTAGTTATGAATAGTTCCCAATAATGCTTGTTTCTAGGCGTTCTTCTTGCGTTGATACTTACGACCTTGGTGGCTCATCGTATTCGTGGGTTGGTTCTAGTTGTGCTCAGTGTGGGACTGGCGCAACGTGATTGGAGTAGGGCGTCATCCCTTGAGTTTGCTCCCATTTTTATTTATTTGAAATCTATTCTTGATCCCTTTGGTTATTGATTAGCGTGGACCAGTTGGATTCCAGGTTAGTGCTCTTTACTTTGGTAGTGTGGTTTTAGTGGTTGTATAATTATTTGATTTTAAGTGCCTTGTTTGAATGCTGGTAATGGCATGTATTGCATTGTTTCCTTATTCTCATGGATTTTGTGGTACGATTCGGCCCATGCATGGGCATATTTATGATTTATGATGAGATACTATTTTTCCCTTAGATGTGCTCAGTTTTCAATTGACTACCTGGCACGTCAACACCCTTTGTTGCAAGCTTTTGATTTTACTTACGCCCTTGGATCACTCTTGCTAGTTGGGTGGTTGATTCCTCTGGGAGTGGGCTGGCTGGCTGGGCGGTCGTGATATCTGAGATCCTTTACGGAGTTGACACCGCCCCGAGGCACTCTTGCTAGCTGGGTGGTTGACGCCTCTGGAAGTGGATTGTATGATTGGGTGGCCTGGGTTGATAGTCACTCTCGCTAATTGCGGTGGGAGTTGACTGGTTCAATTGATTATCACTCTTGCTAGTTGGGCTGGTAGTTGACTAGAGTCTTATGGTTATGGTTTCAGATGGTCACTATTGATTCTGCTGCTCACATTGTTTTCCTATGCATTGCCTATAACTTATATACTTGTTTGTCGTTTGTACCCTTCGATTTATGAGGGTCGATTGGGTTATGTTTGATTTTTGTATCTTTCGGGCTTATGGCATTCGGTTAGGTTATTATTTGACTATATTCTATTCTCTGCTATTGTTTTGTTGTTACCTAGTATGTTTTACTTTAGGATTGTGGTTGTGGATCCTCCTGACACTGGGTTGTTGACTTGGTATCTTAGTTGTTTGCGTTTAGGTTGTTGGCTTGTGATCCAGGTGCGTTCTTGACCCGACTTTTTACCCCTTGTTTCGTATTTATATTCTTTATTTCATGGCTACTTTAACTTAGTATCGCCTGTTTAGTTACTTGTGCTATGCTCTCCTTTTTACTTTTTGTTTATGTTTGTGCTATCTTTTGAGCTCAGTCGGCCGGTGCCTGTTGAGTACTGTTTTTGGTACTCATACTACACTTCTGCCCCCTGCATATTGCAATTGATTTATCGCTGTGATTTGGAGTCGTGCCAAGCATCTTAGGATTTCAGAGATTAGGGCGAGCTCCTGGCATCACGCATTATCGGGTTTTGTCTGTATTAGTCTAATAAATAAGAAAAACATTCAAACAAACAAAAATATATAAAAATCAGAGCTTTAATGGGAAAAACACAAAATAATACTTTAATAATTATTAAAGGAGAAACGTTACATAAAATTAATTTGGAAACACGATAGAAAAATAGTGAAAATATATAAAAGAAGACAACAAACCCGTATCCTCCCCACCTTGCATTAGTTTTTTTTAAAAAAAAGATTATTTCAACCCACTCTACCCACATCTGCAAAATACCAATCTCGCATTGTCCCACATAATGTCGAATTTGTCCCATCCCATTTTCATCCCTTCGATAGTCCCATTTCCTTAGCTTTTAATTGAAATCTCATAAGAGATTCCATGTGTATTGCGAAATTATATATACTTGACTTGCATTCATATATTACAAATATTAAATTCCTCTAGCTACAATAGAGTTGTGGTTGTTAGTTCGAACCTACCAGCTTCTATCACATGTTTTTTGTCATTTTGGAGAGATTATTCATTTTCTTCCTTAATTGAAATTCTTTTTAGCAAATTTTGAGTATCATACTGGCAATTATTTCGAACTATTCCGGTGCATATTTTTGTCTTTTCAACAAGAATGCATAGTTGCGTAGACGTCATTCTTTATGTGGATTTAAATAATTTATTTCTTTGTTAGGAAAAAGAGTTTGAAATACTAATTGAATAAAGTATTTAGGAATCAATTTAATTTGCCACTTAATTATAAGTGTTTTTACTTTTTGTTTGGGAAGCTGAATTTGATCATGATGAAATAGGATATTACAAAGATAACCAAAAGAAACAAAGCAATAAAACTAACATCTTGAATGAGTAGTTAAATTAATTAATCATGCCAACTTGGTGCAATCAGTAGGCTTGAAAGATAGGAACATTTTATTGAGATCGTAACCGACTAGGAAGTTTGTTTGGACCACATTCCCGTAATAAGCTTGACCTTCCGTTGGTCGAAATGCTAGACACCAAATTCCTTGACCCTTGGGAAACATTATATTGTCCTTCGATAGAGGTAGATCCGCTGCAATAAAATGCATTGTTACCGAAGGAACCGCAATCAAATCCTCGTAGCAGAGCTGGCTAGTTGAGTTGTTCTCGTAAACCAAAGGTTCTGCATCGATGGCTTGTATAAAGGCTGTTTTGATTTGGTTGTAGAATGATGTTGGAAGGACTGTCATAGCAGTTCCTATGTCTATTGCAATATTTCCCTCTCGAAACATATTTGAGGAGGAATTACCAAAACAATCCATTCTTTTATCACCAATCGATATCCCTAAGAGGGTTAGGAAGTAGGACGGTTCCGACTCCTTCACAAGCATATGAGTGAATACTGATCCGGTAATACCCCAAGCATTTTCACCAAATCTCAGTGTGCTTGGGACATCTAAATGTGCCAAAGCCACAAAGCAATAGGAGAATATTTTCCCAAATGAAGGAATTATTTGTGAAATTAGGGATTGCCGAGAATCGCTAAGACTTATCATGCCGGATATCTTAGGGCCAATAATACCTTCAACTTTGGATCTATGACCACATCCAAACAAAATATCTCGAAAAGAAATTTCTTCAATTCCTTGTGGAGAGTAGAAAGTAAACAATTCCATACCTAAATCACCGTACGAGTAACTAAGTTGATCAGCGTATTTCGCGATATATGTACAATGGCTTCCCTCACAGTTATTTTGGAAGCATTTAGGAGAGGCACAAGATAGTGCCTTATAGGAGGAAGAGTTTAAAGAGTTAAATATGGGGAGGTTTTGTGAGTAGCACTCGACACATGGCTCACATTGTATCCAGTTCATATAACTTTTAGAATCAGTCATTGCCAGTTGGAACTTCGGTGGGGTTCCAACAGAAAAATTTATCAAGTAAGGGCCAAGAGGCTCCGGAAACAACTCCGTGGAAAGAGATGCATGAGACCTCTTAGAAGCAAGGTGGATCAGCTCAATGCTAAATCCACCCGACTTTACTTCCGCTTCCGCTAAAATTGAGGTTTGAGTGAGGGTTATTGCTATGGAAAAAGCAATTAGGAGAGTGAAAGAGAAGATGGCCATGTTTAACCGTTTGGAGAAGAATAAGAACAAGGTGATGATGGATATAATGAGAACAAAGCTAAGTGTACTCATACATATAGGAGAAGGTATATAGATATTACACACTTGCCACTTACGGCTTAACACATATAACTCATAGAGTGTCTTTGGCATGAAGCAAAAAATATTATTTATGTAATCTGGTAAATTCCTCACAATAATATTGTATAATATTATATACATATATATATATATATTAGAATATGTGACATACCAATAATTATCAACCACATAGACTCTCAGTCACATGTCATGAAACAACACACTTGTGTCCGGCCATCAATGCATAACTACATGTTCTCTCACGGAACCTAAACCCAAGTTGTTAGTGTATCGACGTGGTACCCGAGCCATTCATAGTTAATGTACTGGCGTGGTAC
The DNA here is from genome assembly GCA_029582605.1 of Solanum gracilifrons. Lineage (NCBI taxonomy): Eukaryota > Viridiplantae > Streptophyta > Magnoliopsida > Solanales > Solanaceae > Solanum > Solanum gracilifrons. The sequence continues at coordinate 13,975 of JAJOOH010017012.1, forward strand.
CCGAGTCATCCATATTTAGTGTATCGACATATAGTACCCGAACCAACCAACAATCATGCTCAATCACGTAACACAATGAACAAGACCACTTGAAAACCACAAGTCACATTCACAAGTTAATTGCATGAGATTACCTACATGATGTCATTTCATATACTGGGGTGGCAAATGGGTGGATTGGATCATATTTAGATGGATTGAATATGAATTGAGTTAAAATGGATTGGATCACAATCCACCCATATAAAATATGGGTAAATATGGATTTGGTCAAATATGATTTGGGTAAAATGGTTGTAACCCACTTTAATCTCCTAAAGCCAAAAAAAAATTAAATCAAAGCTAAGTTCTTAATACCTCAATCCCTACCATCCCACCCCACCCCTACCCCCTCCACCCCCACCTACTCCCACCCCCCCCAAAAAAAAATTTTAAAAACTCTTTTTTTTTGGAAAAGTAAAAATTTTAGATATTTTTTTAAAAAAATATTTCTTTTGCAAACCCTACACCCCCGCCCCCGCCCTAGGACACCTCCCACCCACACCCAAAAAGAGTTTTATATAAAATTTTGAATTATTTTTTGTTCCTACCACCAACCCCCAGTTTTTTATATGTTATTTTCAAAAATAAATAGTGCAATTAGGGATTTTTATGATAAAAAAGTGATATACCCATATATTGATTCTTATGTTTACCCATTTTGTCCATATTTGTATGAACTTAAATAGGTTGAAGTCCATATTTACCCATTTAAGAAAATATGAGTGATCCATTTAATTTAATATGGAAAAATGGTTCCATTTCACTCATATGGGTTGAAATTGCCACCCGTATTTAATATGTCTCCCTACCATGCATTGCACAAATGATACTACAAAGAACTAGACATGCATACATATATAAATCGAAAACAAAAAACAATCACCTACCCGAATCAAGCTTTGAAAACTCTAAATAGTCTGAGCTTTCCCCCTGTGAAGTGGATGAGTTCACAAATTGGATTCATTTAGGGCTATATTTTGATAGGTTTACCTCAAATACATATTTTGTCTCAATAACTGATGAAAAACCTTGAGTTTCAGGTATTTGAATTGAGAGACAAAGCATGGACTCTATCGAGCAAAAAGGAATAAGGCGGCTGAAAAGAACGAAGAAATGAAAGCTTGAAGATCGTCGAGTCAATTTGGCGAGTTGCCAATAGGCCTGGATCCCGCCTAATGTTCCAGTGTGCTGAGCCCTGAAGGAAAATATCAAGTTGGCGATGAAAGGGAGCAGTCGGTGCATCGCTGAGCAATTCCGCGAAAGAGCACCATATCGCCTAATGATTCAAAACGTGATGAACTTGAAGGCTAAAAGAAGAAAGACGATGAAATCTACCAAAAGGCGGATCACCGAGTGTATCGGCGATCTCGACTAACTGCGTCGAGTGATCCTTCACAGCACAAATTTTTGAACACTATAAATACCTGTTTAAATTACTAGCTTAATATCGAACAATTACTAAATTTTAGAGTTTTTGAGCTGAGACTTAGCATATTTTGAGTTTTAGTTCTTAAAGGTTTTTGGAGACTTTGTTCTTGAGCCTTGAAAATTTGAAGGGTTTCAATTCCAAGAAATTGGAAGTGGGTCTCGAAAAATCTTCATCCTTGACGTGTTTAAAGACCTTATTTATCATACTCATTTGATGGAAACACCTATCGGTATCGATTTCTATCTCTTTTTCATGTCTAACTAAAACCCAATTCTTGGGGTGTGATTATGTGAATATGGGTTAAATTTAATGTTGGGTCTTGCTTATTGATAGTCTATTTGATGTTTAAATGTGATTTCGTTTAGTAGTTGTGTTTGAACTTAATGGGATTGTAGTTGCAAATAAGATTTCATGTATTGAGGTTGAGGTTTAGTTGATGTTCTCATGTATCCAAGACATTAAGGAATTCATAGGGCTTCTCGGAATCAAATTCGAGTAAGTAGAACTCCCGAAATTGATTTTGGTGTGAAAGGTATATGTCAGAATGTCAAGGGACGATGTTGTGTTGTTAAAATGGCCTAATCTGGAGCTTAGAGGTTTTGATTTTTCGCAAATCCTGCTATAATGGGAGGCGTCCCCCTATAGCAATGCTCAGACCGCTATATCGGGGTAATTTCTGCTATAGCGGCACCGCTGGAAGATGACACGTACTTAACACAAAACAATACATAACATACCAATAATTATCAACCACATAGACTCTCAATCACATGTCATGAAACAATACACTTGTGTCCACCAATACATTACATGTCCCACATGATTACAATGCAAATGATTGGCCCTCTTATGCAACCACAATAACATATTTGGTTCTCTCACGGAACCTAAACCCAAGTTGTTAGTGTATCGACGTGGTACATGAGCCATCCATAGTTAGTGTACTAGCGTGGTACCCGAGTTATCCATATTTAGTGTACCGACATAGTATCCGAGCCAACCAACAATCATGCTCAATCACGTAACACAATGAACAAGACAACTTGAAAATCACAAGTCACAATCACAAGTTAATTGCATGAGATTACCTACATGATGTCATTTCATATTAGGGGTGGCACATGGGTGGATTGGATCAGATTTGGATGGATTGAATATGAATTGAGTTAAAATGGATTGGATCACAATCCACCCATATAAAATATGGGTAAATATGGATTTGGTCAAATATGGTTTGGGTAAAATGGTTGTAACCCACTTTAATCTCCTAAAGCAAAAAAAAAAATCAAATCAAAGCTAAGTTCTTAATAGCTCAATCCCTACCACCCCACCCTTGTACCCCCCCCCCCACCTCCCTCCACTCCAATAAAAAATTAAAAAGACTTTATTTTTTAGAATAATTTTTTCTCCTACCCTCCCCCCACCCCGCCACCCCAACCTACCCGAACAACTATTTTTTAAAAAAAAATTATTTTTGGAAAAATTTAAATTTAATTTTGTAAAAAAAATTATTTTTGCCAGCCCAATCCTCCACCCCTGTACCGCCCTCCCCCACATTCCCCCACCTGCCCCAACCCCCTAAAACTTTTCTTTTTGGAAAAATTTAAAAAAAAAATCACAAACCCTACCCTTCCCCACCCTTATAAACCTCACCCCAAAAAAAAAATTAAAAAGATCTTTTATTTGAATTTTTTTTCTTGAAAAAAAAATTGGCTACCCCTACCCCCTCCAGCCCCACCTCCCCCCACCCCCCAAAAAAATTTTAAATAAATTTTGTTTTGGAAAAATAAAATTTTTAGATATTTTTTTAAAATTTTTTTTTGCCAACCCTACACCCCCCACCACCCCAAGACACCTCCCACCCACACCCAAAAAAGTTTTATAAAAATATCCAAATTTTTATTTCCCCTACCACCACATTCACCCCCACTACACCCCCACCCCAACCCCTCAGTTTTTTATATGTTATTTTCAAAAATAAATAGTGCAATTAGGGATTTTTATGATAAAAAAGTGCTATACTCATATCTAAATTTTTTAGATCATCCCAAAAATTCTGTTCCAGTTGCAAATTTCAAAGTAACTTCAGTCTCAACTTTGTTGGAGAGATCTTCTTCTTGAGAATTTTTGAGTTCCTCTCAAAAATTCTATCCCAGTTTCTATTGTAAAGGAAACATAGAAATCTTACGAGAGATATGACTGAGCCGTTGTGGCGCCTACGTATCCCGTTGAGGCAGTAATCAGGTCAAACGTAGTTCCTCGTCAAGGGTTAACAAAAATATGAAAATTTACAAAGACACCGACCGAGGCCTACATAGGCCACCTACGTATCTCATTCTTGAGAATTAAGGTCGAACGTAGTTCAATTAAAAAAGGAAACATTAAAGAGGACAAATGGGTGATTGATGCTGACCTAGGCCGCCTACGTATCTCATTCTTGAGAACTCAGGTCAGACGTAGTTCATTACAAAGGGATAGATTCTAAACAATGCAATTACAAGCAAATAGAACGATTACAAGGAAATAACAGAAATACAAACTGAAGCTTCACACATAATATCTCTTGACAGCATCTGAGTTGATCGGTTTCGTCCATTTGGTGCCATCCATCAGTGTTAAGTGATCAATTCGCTTGCGAACCCAATCAGCATCACTCAATTTAGCTTCTTGGATGATTCTCAATGAAGGTATCTCAACTTCGGCAGGTATAACTGCTTATGTTCCATATACTAGCAAATATAGAGTAGCTCCAACTGATGTTCTGACAGTCGTTCGGTAACCCAACAAAGCATATGGCAACATCTCATGCCAACCTCTGCAATTATCAATCATTTTCCTCAAAATCTTCTTTATGTTCTTGTTGGCAGCTTCTACGGCTCCATTCATTTGGGGGCGATAGACGGTTGAGTTACGGTGAGTAATCTTTAATTGTTCACATATCTCTCTCATCAAATGACTGTTGAGATTCGCTCCATTATCAGTAATGATGGATTCCGGCACTCCAAACCTATATATCAAATTACTGCGAACAAAATCAGCTACAACTTTCTTGGTCACCGACTTATACGAAGCTGCTTCCACCCACTTGGTGAAGTAGTCAATGGCAACCAAAATGAATATGATGTGTCCGTTAGAGGCGGCTGGCTCTATTGGACCAATGAAATTCATGCCCTAAGCTACAAACGGCCAAGGTGAACTCATAGCATTGAGTTCGTGAGGTGGCACTCGAATCAAATCATCATGCACTTGACATTTATGGCATTTCTGCACAAACTTGCAACAATCATGTTCCATAGTCATCCAAAAATAACCGGCGCGAAGGATCTTCCTCGCTAAAGTGAGCTCATTCATGTGAGTACCACAAACTCCAGCATGTATTTGTTCCAGAAGTTTTGCACCTTTAGTAGCATCAACACATCTAAGAAGACATAAATCTGGAGTCCTCCCATAAAGGATTTCCCCGCTTGCAAAGAAACTGAGAGCCACACGGTGTATCGACTTCTTCTGATTGAACGTTGCATTATCAGGATAAGTCTCGTTCTCTAAATACTTCTTGATGTCAAAATACCAAGGCAAACCATCTGGTTCCGCTTCAACATGAGGACAATGGACAGACTGCTCTTTTACCTCTATATCCACTGGATCGATATAACCTGTGTCTGGATGTTTGATCATTGAGGCAATGGTGGCAAGAGCATCGGCCAACTCATTCTGTGTCCTGGGAATGTGCCTGAACTCAATCTTGTGAAAACTTTTACACAACTTCTGTATATACTGCACATACGGCGTGATCTTTGAGTTCTTCACTGCCCATTCTCCTTGGAACTGATGAATCAACAAATCTGAATCTCCAATACCCAGCAACTCATGAACATTCATGTCGATGGCCATCTTTAAACCGAGGATGCAAGCTTCATACTCAGCCATGTTGTTCATGCAATTAAATCAGAGTTTAGCCGCCATAGGATAATGCTGACCAGCTTCTGACACTAGGACCGCTCTGATACCTTCCCTTGGTGGTTTGCCGCTCCATCAAAGAATACTCTCCAACCAGGGTATGCCTCAAAAATATCTTCACCCACAAATGAAACTTTCTCGTCGGGAAAATAAGTCTTGAGCGGTTCGTACTCCTCATCAACTGGATTCTCTGCAAGATGATCAGCAAAGGCTTGTGCTTTTATCGCCTTTTGTGTCACATACACAATGTCAAACTCACTCAAAAGAATTTGCCATTTAGCCAACTTCCCGATCGACATTGCTTTCTGGAAAATATACTTCAATGGGTCCATCTTGGAAATAAGATATGTGGTATAAGAAGACAAATAATGTCTCAACTTTTGAGCGATCCAAGTCAAAGCACAACATGTTCTCTCCAAAAGAGTGTAACGAGCCTAATATGGAGTGAACTTATTTCTCAAGTAATAAATGGCTCGCTTCTTCTTCCCAGCCTCATCATGTTGACCAAGCACGCATCCCAATGTATTATCTGATACCGACAAATATAGCAATAACGGACTCCCTTCTCGCGGAGGGACCAACACCGGTGGATTGGACAAATAGTTCTTGATGACATCAAAAGAAGTTTGACATTCTCCGGTCCACTTGGTCGAGGCATCTTTTTTCAATAACTTAAAGATGGGCTCACACACTACGGTGGATTGAGCTATGAACCGGATGATGTAGCTCAACCTTCCCAAAAAACTCATCACCTCTTTCTTGGTCTTTGGAGGAGATAATTCTTGGATCGCCTTGATCTTGGAAAGGTCAAGCTCAATGCCTCTCCTGCTGACTATAAATCCCAACAACTTGCCAGCTGGCACTCCAAAAGCAGGGATTTAACTTCAAATTGTATCGGCATAAACGATCAAAGAATTTCCTCAAGTGAGTCAAGTGATTCGAACTCTCGCGGGACTTAATTATGACATCATCTACATACACCTCGATCTACTTGTGAATCATATCGTGGAAGATGGTCATCATAACTCTCATGTAAGTAGTGCCGGCATTCTTGAGACCAAAAGGCATCACCCGATAATGATATACACCCCAAGGCGTAATGAACGCTGTCTTTTCTGTATCTTCTTCATCCATCAGGATCTGGTGGTAACCCGCATAACAATCCACAAATGACTGCATCTCATACTTAGCACAGTTATCAATGAGAATGTGAATGTTTGGCAATGGAAAATTATCTTTTGAGCTAGCTTTGTTGAGATCTCTGTAGTCAACACAAATTCTGATCTTTCTATTTTTCTTGGCAATCGGGACAACGTTGGCTAGCCAAGTCGGATACTGCATCACTTCCACTACTTGGGACTCGATCTATTTTGTAATCTCCTCTTTGATCTTCAAACTCAACTTAGGCTTGAACTTCTGAGTCTTTTGTTTTACTGGATTAATCGGCAACTTGTGGGACACCATATTCGTACTCAGTCCTGGCATGTCTTTATAAGACCAGACAAATACATCAATGTACTCCCTAAGAAAATGAACCAGGTCTTTTCTTTGAGCTTCTGTCAGATGGACACTGATTCTTACTTCTTTAACACATTCCTCATCTCCGAGATTAACAGTTTCGGTTTCTTCCAAATTTGGCTGGTGTTGATTTTCGAATTGTTGAAACTCTTCAGCAACATGTTCGCGTACCTCATTTTCTTCTTCATATTCCTTGTATTCGTCATCACCTGCCTCATTTCGTTCACTCGGTTCATGACATGACATGACATTGGCAAGTTTTAAATTAATATTACTGAAATCATAAACAAACAAAGTTAGAAAAGTAAAATGTAAACGAATGAGTAAACAAAATTTCAATAACAGAGGCTTTCATTTAAATTGAAAAACAAGCACAAGCTTTGGCCATGGCCAAGGGCCATTTCGCCTTTTTAGACGTCACAAGGGAATTTAAACCCTTCAAACGAGTAAAAACTGCATAGAAAGTGGGTCTCGGGCCTCTTTCGAACTACCATCGATTTTAAAAACAAACAAATAAAGACACATGTCTTTTCTACCAAGCTGGACGGGAAATCAGGAGCCGTGTGGAGGTCCAATTCTGCAACTGCTCCTCTGGCTGAGGTCTCAGCCTCATACTCCATGACTACGTCAAATTCTTCGAACATGTCCCAGATTCCTTCCCCCAGACCGTTGTCGATGGTATACTCCCGCACTGGGAACGACTGGTACAGATGAGGAATTTGCCTGGCTAATGCTTGATCAACATTTTTGTTCTTCATCTCAGCCTCATCATATGTGGGGACATACCCCAAACCAAACCTTGCTTCTTTCGTGGGAATTTTGATGGGCTCGACAATTTCTTGGAAATGCTTCCCCAACTCGAAACCTGGTTCGAAACCATTCTGGAGCATGACGGTAACAATCATGTTGTACACGGTAGGCATAGGAGGCTGTGAAGCCAAGTCATCACCAATGGCATTTACCAGCTCCACCGTGTAGAAATCACAACCTCGAGAGATATCATCAACGATTGGTGCATACCCATTGGAATGGCTCCCTTCACCATAAATGACCAATTTCTGGTCCTTCCAAACAAACTTCATTAGTTGGTGAAGGGTAGACGACACAGCCCCGGCCATATGAATGAACGGTCTTCCCAGAAGCAGGTTGTAACTGGTGTTGATATCCAACACCTGGAACTCAACGTTGAATTTTGTAGGACCAACCTGAATATCTAAGTTCACCGTACCCAATGTGTCTCTTTGCACTCCATCAAAAGCCCTCACACTGACTTGGTTCTGGTGAAGCTTTCCCAAATCAATTTTCAGCTGCCTTAGAGTCGAAAGTGGGCAAATATTAAGACCGGATCCGTCATTCACCAAGACGTAATTTATTATCTTGTCTCGACACATACTGGTGACGTGAAGAGCTTTGTTGTGCATCAAGCCTTCAAAGGGCAACTCATCGTCACAAAAACCATTTTGGTGTCCTTGGATGACCTGGTTTATCATGGCTGCTACACTGTCACTGTTGGTACCCACGGGCACATAAGTATCATCCAGAGCCTTCATCAACGCTTGCCTATGAGTTGTGAACTCATCAACAAAGCCCATATAGAAATCTGAGCCGGCGTCTTCTCCAAATACTTCACAATTGAATAATCTTTCGGCTATATTTTTCTCTAGAACTCATCGGCCTCGGCTTCACTGATCGGCCTTTTTGTTTGGTCCTTCTTCTGTCCTCCTTGGGCCAACTCTTCTAGTGTGTAGCATCTACCAGATCTGGTCTTACCTTGGGTAACAGTCGTTTCAATCACAAACTCTTTCTTCTCTCTAATGCTCAACGAGGCTACAACATTTTCTAGCTCATCAAGAACAATCGGAACTATTGCCTTTGTCACGCACCAATCATCATCTGTCTCTATCATATTGATAGTGACGCCTCCATGATTTGGCAAATGATTACTATTGACATTGGGCGCAACTGTCTGAAGAGAGACCACATTCTAGTCAATCAGGTCTTGGATCTTATGCTTCAAGTTGATACTGTCCTCGATATCATGTCCAAAACTGTTGGAGTGATACGCACACCTCTGATCAGGTCTGTAAAGCTTTGAGCTAGTGTCAACAGGCTTAGGCCCCACTGAATGAATATATCCTGCCGCAGTTAATCGCTCGAACAGCTTTGTTCGGCTTTCAATAAGTGGAGTGAAAATTCTAGCAGGTTTCTTCTCAAATATAGGACACGAGGGATCGTAATTTCCTTATTGAGGAGGAGGCTTTTGGCGATAATTTGGAGCATTCGGACGGGGGGATTGATATCTGGGATATTAGTTGGTTTGATAATTTGGTTGTGGGGCTTGGTAGTTCGAGGGGGTATTTTGGTAAAGTGGAGCTGGAGTTTGGTACATTGGGGAAGGCGTTTGGAAATTTGTCTGAACTTTAGCACAATTGGGGGCGGCATTTCGGTAGTGATGAGATGGAGTCTGGTAAACTGGAGGGGGAGTTTGGTAGATAGTAAGGGGAGTTTGGTAGCTAGGAGGGGGAGTATTTTGATGACTGGGAGGAGGGATATTTTGGTAAGTGGGGGGAAGGGTGTTCTGGTAATCAGCCTTTGCATAACAAGCCGGGTATGAACTCTGTGAAGGTCAAGAACGACCTTGGTATGATGAGAATTTCCTTAGGGTCTTCTTCCCCTCATAAGAGATAGAGGACACATCCTCTCTTTTCTACTTCAACAAGCTCGAAGATCCGAGAGAAGCAGCAACACGGGCAATCTTCCTAGTTTTCAATCCATCTTCGATAGTCTCACCTACCTTGACTATCTCAGCAAATTTTGCTCCAACGAGCAACATGATTCTATCATAATATTCGGGCTCTTGCACCCGCACAAACACTTCGACAACTTCCTTTTCTAACATATGAGGTATAACTCTAGCTGCCTCCTTTCGCCATCTATATGCGAATTCTCTGTAACTTTCGGTCGACTTCTGCTTCATCTTCTCCAAGGAGTAACGATCTCCACATTGTAGGAGAATCATTCGATGAAGTCCTTAGCCAGAGAGTTTCTGCTAGACCACTGTCTTGTTTCATGAGACGTAAACCATTCTAGAGCCTCTCCGCTCAGACTTCGGCTAAAAAGCCACATTAACAAAGCTTCGTCTCTCCCAACTCCCACGACTTGGTCACAGTAGGCCTTCAGGTATGCTAAGGGGTTCCCCGTTCCTCCGAAGATGCCGAATTTTGGCACCTTGAACCCATTCGGGAGGTTCAAATTTGGATGAATGCACAGGTCTTCGTAACTCAACTCGGCGACTTGAGGAATGCAGTTCAACTCATTCATGGCTTTTCTAATTTCCTCATTCATATCTATCTTGGCGGTCTCTTCCTTTGACCTCCATTCTTTCTCCCTCTCCTCATAGTGGTCTAGCTCCGAACCATGGTTGTCATAATCGTTGGGGACCGATATTTAGTAAGTGGATTTTTGCGGTAGTGGTGGAGCAATAGAGGGACTCTTGCCATTTAAAGGAGGGTGATAGTTTTGGGGGAAAGTCTGGGGGCTAGTATACTGGTTTTGGTGAAGGAGAGGATTGCGTGGGTTATTGGCGTTTTGAGGGAGTGGTGCTTGGAGGTTGGTATTTTGAGGAGGGGGTGGTGTTTGATAAAAGGGTGAGGCGTAGTGGGGGTTTTGGGAGGTAAGGTCAATGATGGAGGGATTACGAGCAGGACTTGAAGGTGGGTTTTGAACTTGTTCCACGCTATGAGGGGGAATTTGAGCTGGTGGTCTTCCGTCTGGTTGAGTGTTGATAGCAAAAATCAGAGGAGGCAAATCTTATTTTCTCTGCATCTCGACCCTCATCTCAGTAATTTGTTGCATCAACTGCAGGATCAGTTCATTCTGATCGGCAAGGACAGGCTGATCCACCACAATATCAGTAGGTCGGTTTCTTAGTTGTTATCAGCCATTGCTGCGTTTCCCTTTTGTGAACTTTGACTGGGAAATGAATCTTTAGGACCTTTAGATCTAGTGAAATCAGAATGATCGGCCAGTGTATCAACACAGATCAGTTCTAACTACCTGTAGAGAAAAACAACTCAAAGGAAAATCTATTAGTATTAGTTCTGGACGAATAATGCAAGATATCACATAGAAGGCATATTAACATATAAGAGTTGCTTCGTTTGAGAATGTTAACCCACGAACAATGGGGACTGATTTTTTTGAACAAGCAGGAATTTGCTCATTTTATTTTGAGCCTAGTGACTCAAAAAGGTTAAATTGTGTTAAGCTAAGGTCTTCTTGCTACATCTCTGGGCATCTGTTGATGTGAATTCAACGTTTCTTTGTAGAATGAAAGGGGGAAAAGAAAATTTTAAAAGATAAGGCCGAGCCTTGAAAGGCTGCCTACGTATCTCCTAAGGAGAATTCAGGCCCTACGTAGTTCGAATGCAAAGAAAAGTTTCATTTCATTCATTCATTTCTGGTGACTACAAGGAAAGTGAAAAACATATAATAAAACTCCTAAAAGATAGATGGTGCCTTCACCGAAGCTTCTTCATCTGACTACCGTATTAGCCACGGGGAACAAACTCAACTTGAATCTTTCCCATGTTGACGAGGGATTCCATGACATAGAGAAACATGAGGCACCTTCCAATGTTGTGATCTATGGCATCATGATAAGGGCAGGGTTTCCAGATCTCAATTCCAACGGGATCGATTCCTTCGTCATCCTTTCTGATAGAGGCCAAGACTCATTTTCGAACTAATAGACTGTAGATATTCAGAACTAACATACTAAAACAAAGTGTGCTCAGTGATCGGCATACGAGGCTCCTGTCGGTCATAGGTAAGGACAGTGTTCTCACCCCACATCTACGGGATCTCACCAACGTTGATCAGGTTGCGGATTGCTTCCTTAAGCTCCACGCATTCCTCTATAGTGTGTCCTCTTTGGTTCAGGTAGTAGGCACATGTCTTTTGAGAGCTTTCATGCCCAAACCCAAAAGTGGTTCCTTCGAGAGGCTTCAGCATACGTGACGCCTTAAGGTGCTCTTAAATGAGAGCACACGGCACGACTCTTACCCCCACGCCATGAGTCCGCTCATAAGCTAGGAGAGTGATCTTTTTGTCTCTTCCTTTTAGACGTCCCAGGAAAGGAGGCATATAGATGATTTCCTCATCGGCATCTTCTTTAGTCCGAATTTGTAAGGGTGTTTTGGTCTTTTCCCTAACCATTTCTTTTGGTAATATTAAGGGTCTAGACTGATTTTAATTCAGTTTTCCTTTTTAAAAAGTGAGAGTTAGGGTTGTGAGTGAAGAGAGAAAGAAGAGGAGAAAGAGAAGAAGAGAAAAGTTCGTCGTGGTTTTCGTCGAGGGTGATCCCTAATAAGGTATGTGAGATCATAGTGTTGGATTGGTTAATTCCCCCACACGCCAAACTCATTTTAATTCCGAAAAGAGAAAAGATTGGTTGTGTTTGATGATTCTTGTGGTTGTGTTAAAGTCTCTTGTTGATTCGGTACATGTTTCCGGACGGAATTTCGAGTTGAATCTATTGTATATTGAGGGTTTTAATGATTATGAGTGTTTGGGGAAAGAACCTTTGTTGTTGAGAGGGTTTACAGTTAGAGAAACTAAGGAGAAAAGTCAGATTTTCTGGGGAAAAGGCTGGGGCGTCGCGCCAGCCAGCGCTCCCCAAAAACGAATCTGAAGTTTCCCCTAAGGGCGGCGCACCATGCAGTGCGCCCAGCAGGCCTTCTGGAATTTGAGGGCTGGCGCCCCTCGTCTCTCAAAGCGCCAATGACTCCAATCATCCTCATTCCTTCCTCACTTTTTCATACACGTTCCTTGGTAATGTACCTATATTTTCTAGTTGATTTCAACACCCTAAGGTACATCTAAACATCACGAACTCATCCATAAACATGAGATCACTACCCTTGAATCCGTAATCCAATTCGAGGAAAGTTATGATCAAAGTCAAGTGAAGTTAGAGTCAATTCTAGAAGTTAAGAAGCAAGTCAAAGCAAGTCTTAAAGTTTTTCCAAGAGTCTTTATTGAACGTTTTAACTTCGTTTTAAGGCTCAAGTTTCAAATTAAGCCAAGAGTATAGAGTTGAGTTCATTTCTCAAAAGTTATTAGGGAACTAAGTATTCCCGAAGAAGTTTATAAATGTTTTTACATTTGAGTAAGAAAAGAACTATGTTTTTCCAAGAGAGCCTTTGGGCTAAGCTTTGAGCAATTATCTCAAACTAAAGAAAGATGTGTTTAAAATACTTATGAGCAAAAGTATTTTTGGGAATAGTATTGAGCACCGAGTTGGGGACGCGAGTTCATATTAACTCAATTTTCCATAAGAACCATGTAGCCAACATGGGATCTAACGAGTCATTCTTTTTAGATGATCACGTAAGTTAAGCTAGTGGATCCACTAAGTTAAGTAAGGTCCTATATCACGGTAAGGTATAGGATGGTCCTTGGGCAACGTGAGGTAAAACGGTGTATCATCACTAGGGCTCATGTGGTGGTTGTCGGCTAAAGAATCTCCCACAAAAGTTATATTACTTTTATATAAGTAAAGTTGAGTTTGTTATTGCCTTATATTTAACGAACTAAGTTGTTTACACTGTTTTACAAGCTTTATTTATTGCATGTATCTTATTGCTTTATATTGAGTTTGGTTATTCATGAGTTGAACATAGCCAAGGTAAGTGTTCCTTTTTACTCCTTTCAAGCTTAAGTTGTTGTTTAGCTTTCCAACTCGCATACTCGTACATTCAATGTACTGATGCCAGTTGGCCTGCATCTTATTGTGATGTAGACGCAGGTACCCAAGATCAGCATCCAGCATGCCATTGATCCAGCTGAGCACTCCAGAGTCAGTGGTGAGCCTCTTTGCCTTCCGGAGGACTCTGTTATTTTGTGTTCCTAGTTTTGCTTTATTAGGATGTTGCGGGGTCTGTCCCAACATCAATCTCAGTGTTATAGAGGCTTCATAGACAGTCAGTCAGTTAGTATTGAGTCTCTAATCTGTGTATACATATAAATATTCTATTTTGAGACACGAGTTGCCTTTTTGGCCAGTTTTCATCAGTTAGGTGGTTTTATGACCTTTCATTGCATGAAGTTATTCTGTTGAGTTAAGTTTCCGTTGAGTTAAGAAAGTCAGTCCAAGGGTTCGTTTGGGGCCAGCAATGGTCTTCGAGTGTCGGTCCCTCCCAGGGTATAGGCTCGGGGAGTGACACCTCAGGCACTCTATCATCCCCGAAGTCGAACACATAGATACGGTAGTATGCTTATGGGGGTGTAGTTTGTCTTCTTCCGAACTGCCTCAGGACCCGGATGGGCGCATACGGGCGGATACTTAGAATACCTGGTAGAGGAAGCATAAGTTTTTTGTCACCCCGTACTATGGCATCTATTGAGATGAAACGGTCGAACATCTACTGGATATTTTCTTCTCTCAACTCAGAGAAAATTTGAGCCCATCTTTCTCTGGTTCTCCTTTTTTCTAAGTCTGCCCAGAACAACATGTCATTCAAACTCTTAAGAGCATTATGCTCATCGAGGGTATGGATTTCCTGTGTTCTGTGTCTCTTCACCAAGTGACTCATTATCCACCATTGGAGAAGAAGGTTGCAACCCTGAAAGTAACGATGCCCTTCCTTGCATTTTCCCAAAGCACGGAACATGTCGAAAATGATGACAGGTGCGATAGGATAATACTTTACTTGCCTTTGGTTCATATGTCCGTGGAATAGAGTGTGTGCAAACATTATTACCCGGGTGTTGATATTGAGGCTCGGGACGTGTGTGAAAATCATGGTGCCTAATATTGCAATAGTAAATGCCAAAGGTCCGATCTCGTCTCATTCTCTAAAAGTGACCCTGAACTCTTGGTTGTAATTTGTATAGAAGTTTGCATTCCCAAATCTGACATAGAGGTCCATAAAAGAAATGCTAGAACCTTCGACCCAGTAGGCGCAATTCTTTCTTAATCCGAGCCTGTTTACAATATCCTCGAGGGTAGGCTTGTTAGGGATTATGATGTTTTCCTGTTTTCTCACTCTTCTTTCAAGCCCTATTTCGTCCCGAATTTCCTCGATTGTTGGGGTGATCTTCATGGTTCCATATTTGAACACCATTTTCTCGTTGTCCCAATAGCCTGTGAGGACTTCAATCAGCTCGGGCCACCCGGCCATATTGATAAGTTCTGTTAGGGCCCCTATATATTTATTGAGGGCCCTTTTGTGAACCGTAGTGAGGTCGTTGTACCACATCTTGAGCAAAACTGGCCTTTCACTACCATGTCAAATTTAGGAAATCGATCCATACCTACAAAATAAAGCACGGTTAAGATTCCCTCCCCCAAATAGGCAACAATCAGGTTTCCACACATACATCTTTCAAATGTCAAATACTATGATATGTCGTTAGGTCGTGGTCCATGGACATGATTTTTTGGCGGTTTTACTAATGGACTTAATACGCCTTGGGTATTAAGCCGTCTTAGGCTAATGCTTAGATTCATATTTGGTTTTGCTCTACTCTAAGTTGACTAGAATCGGTTTAGAAATGACGGTTACCCGAGTCGGCCAAACAATGAGATGAAGTCTAATAAACGACGTTGGATGACCACAAGCCAACTATTCATTTATCACTTCAAAGAATTCAACTTGTGTTTTTTTAAAGGACAACAGTGGTAAGCCACGTAACCGCCTTTTTTTCTAATGCAATTTATTTGCCGTTTGGCGGAATCGGGTGTCATGAATGTCACAGTTTAATATATAGGATAAATAAAACAAGTAGACAGTTAAAACACATAGCCACATAACTTAATCTTAAGGTTAGAACCATTCAAATCGTCAGCGGAGTCGTCATTCTGTTTTATTTAAAAAATATATTTCGACTGGTTTTAAAGTCGCCACTTAATTTTAAAGTAAAATTAAGAAAACTATTGTTTTCAAAAGACTAAAACAGAAATCTAATGAAAACTTTAAAAGGGGTTAGGGGTTCTTATTAGCATTTCGGGAAGGGTTTGAAAGCACCCGAAATGCCCGCTAACACGCGGTTATCCAATAATTAATTATTTGGCTAAAATAATTTAACTTAACTTAAATTGCAAAATTGAACCAATTTTCATAGTTGAAGTTATTTTAAAGGGAATAAAGAGGAGAATGTAGAACTAGTATTTAAGCAACGTATTTCTCAAAAATCATTTTTCAAGTTTATTTAAAAGACCGATTCAGTTAAATTGTTTAATTAAAATGGGCACCTGTTGGGGACTTCAATTTTTTTTCGACTTTAAGATTAGCAACAAATATCAACACCTAAATAACATAATCAAAATGAAGAGGGAAAGAGTTTTGGGCCCAAATCTGGTTTTCCTGTTC
Source organism: Solanum gracilifrons (assembly GCA_029582605.1). Lineage (NCBI taxonomy): Eukaryota > Viridiplantae > Streptophyta > Magnoliopsida > Solanales > Solanaceae > Solanum > Solanum gracilifrons. The sequence goes on from JAJOOH010017012.1 coordinate 30,295, forward strand.
GCCTGGGCCAGTATTTGGGCCCATTTTCGTGTTGGGCCTTTGACTTTTTTTGAATCACACATGTCCTAAACTAACATAAAATAAAATATTTCTTTTGAACTTTAGGCCCAATTTTTTCACCTGTCCTAAGAACTAACACAATAATAATAAATAATGACGAGGGCCTTAGGCCCAAAATAACAAAATACAACTCAAAATAAATGGAGGTGGGTGTTTGGCCCGATCTTTTGAACTCCTGATTTGCTCCGCTTTTCTTTTCAACTTTAAGACATGTTCGTCAATTTTTGGAGCAGGCTGACTCGAAAATAAAGAAACTGGGCCTTCATGGCCCAATTGAAATGCAAAGGGAAAAAGAGGGAGTTCGTGGTGAACTCGGGCAGATTTCACCTTTTTCGATGCAGGGAAATTGAGACGAGAGCAAGCAGTGTAGCAACGAGCTTCTTCCAACACCACAAAATTCGAATCTCGAGCAGCTGACCACGAAGTGCAAACCTAACTCGAGCAAAGATTCACTCACGACTTAGGATTTGAGAAAGCGTATAATGTTTCTTAAGTATAAGAATGATTGTTCCGCCCAGAAAAAATCTGACTCTCTTTCTCTAATGATTGTCTCTAACAATTTTTTATATTTTTTTTCAATCCCCCCTCCCCCCAAAAAATCCCCCCCTAACCGTGAATCAGAAGCAACATAAATAGAAGGAATCTAGGGTTCAGAATGGGGAAAAAAGGACGAAAATCCAAAGTCAAGGCCTATTCGAATTCAAAAATCCCAAAGCTTTTTCACCAATTTGGGACGACACCTTTTTTCTGAAATTTTCGCCCCATTCCAAAAGAGGAAGGGGAGAAACGCGTGTTATTGCCAGAAGGACGGTCTGAGAGAGACGTTGAAGAAGGCGACAAAGGACGCAGTGTACTGCCTGCGTTCCTCGCTGCTTTTCGTTTGCTTTCGTGTCTGCGTCATGTATTGTTGTTAACGTTGGAGAGAATTGGGTTCTTTGTTGAATAGGGATTGGGTCGGGTCGTAGGGGAAATGGGTTGGGAATTCAAGTAGAAAGGGGAGTTATTTGGTGGGCTGGGTTTGCTAAATAGGAGATGGGTCGGCTGGTAATTGGGGAAATAAGGAATTGGTTGAAGGAATTAACTTCGACCAGTCTAGACTATTAAGGGATGCAGAAAGGGGTTGAATTTGGCCCAAAATTGACTTCTTAAAGGTTTAAAAGGAGGTACAAGAAAATGACTAAAATCATAAAAAGAAAATATAACCAAATTGATTTTAATTTCCAAAATCGGCTAAAATCTAAGCAAGATTAATTAACAATCTTCTTAAATTTAACAAAATAAAATAATTAACTTAATCAAACTAATTAATTCAAAAATGTTAACTATAATTTAAGCTAAACTAATTAGCAAAGTATTTATGTAAAGTAAAATCTTTTCGTCACGATTTTCGAATATTTATAAGATATAATATTTATATAAAAACATATATATTATTTAGAAATCATAAAATTTACCTAAAAATAACTTTAAATATATTTGAATTTTTATGAAATTAATTATTCCAAATTGTTTGAAATTAATGAAGATCGAAAATTGATTCCTATCGTGGATGTCCAAAATTGGGTGTCAACATTAGGTTTCAAATGAGCAAAACCCGAATATCTCTGAACGAGCTCTGAAATTATTATTCACCTTTCTTCCTTAAAGACCCAATTTCATGGACTTATGGTGTTCTAGTGATGGTGAAAATGGTGAAAATATTTTGGGTGTTTGAAGGGATGAGTAAGAATATAGAAGAAAAGGGTAAAGAAATATAAAAATTAAAAAATATATATTTGATGACGTGTCAAACGCGTGAAACTCACATGCCACCATAGATCTGGTTATGGCTTTTTAAGGGTATAATGATTCATTTTTAAATAGTTCAGGGGGGTGATAGGACTCCCGTAAAATTTAAATGTGTAGTTGGAAATCTGATTATACGTTGAGGGGGCATTTGACCATTTTCTCTTTTCCTTCTATTCTTGAAGATTTGAAAATGTTGTGCATTAAAAGATATTTAATTTCTTAGGTAGGTAATTAATATCAATATTTACAACTAAAACTTAATATATCATAATAAAAATGAAACATAAGTACTTCAAAATCTCTATTTGAATTCTAGGTAAACACTAAATAAATAAATATATATAATTTAAAATATTATGGTAATAAATGCATAAATTAGCTAATAAACTAATCTCAAATATGTATTATTCACTATTATAACTTGCCGAGAAGCTAAATATACTAATATTCTCTTCTATAAATTTTATAATATCATTTTATAATAAATTAAATTTTGAAATTGTGCTACTAATCTATTTTATGATTACATGTATCAATTAACAGCGCATTGCGCGGGTGTATTTATATGGGGGGGGGGGGGGGGGGGGGGGGA
>JAJOOH010017013.1:0-25597 GCA_029582605.1 Solanum gracilifrons
TATATATATATATATATATATATATATATATATATATATAGTAAAAGTATATTTTGGGTACAATGCAACAATTCTGTTGCTGGGAGACCAGCAGATACAACTAAATTAAATAAGAATGGAAAAGAAAAAAAATCTTAATTCTCTGTATACGTAACAATCTACATCAATGTATATCTGCTTTAAAGTTGGAAAACAGAAGCTTTACCAAGTATTTGGTTAAAGTGAGGGAAAAAAAGGGCAGAAAGAATCAATGTGTTGTGGTTAGGAATTATTCAAGAAGGCTGTTTGCAAGAGCTTAGGACGTAGTCCTCTAGAAATTGGGTAATCTGTGAAGTATACAATTCTGGGTCATTTCTGAAATGATCAACGTGAGGTGTAGAAACGAAGTTGCAAGCTCTAACATCGCGACCAATTCTTCGTTGCTCTTCTACAAAGGACTCAACCGAAACTGCAGGAATGACTCTGTCGGCACTGCTGTATATGTATAATTGAGGGCAACTTGGTTGCCGGGATGTCAATAGATCTAAAACGTCAGAAAGCCTCCTGCAATTTCATCCAACCATCAATGTAAGTACAAACACGAAACTATTTTTGGCACTCACTATACACACTAATGACTTGAAAATGTAATTACAATCCATTGGTGAATGGACATGATATCGACAAGGTCTACTTCGCACGTTGAGTAGAGTACAAAGACAAAAAGTAGATTTAATATTGGTACTTCTGTTTAAAAATACTGCAGGCTGATAAACATTTGCAGAAAAGGTGATTCTGGAAGACATCTTCTTACCTATTTACGGTGGGAAGGTTCAAAATCACCTCAAAGAACTTTTCCAGTACTAATAGCAACGCTGCTTCAGCTACTGCAGGCTTAGTTTCAACAGAAGTTTTGGCTTCTATTGTCACATCTCTGTCGTTTAAAGTCATGATGCGTTTTGTTGCAACACTATTCTTCTTTAAAAAGGCAGCAGAGAATCCAGAAGCCCAGACCTTGATACAAACAAAGAAGGGAACTTGATAAAATTAGTTTAACCTTACCAAAACACAGATTAACATTTATTATATGCAACTAAACAAGTACTAGCTTCCCCTCCCTCCTCCTTATGTCCACAGCTGACCCCCAGGCCATCCACCTTCCCTTGAAGACTAAATCAAGAATGAACAACTTCCACATTATCAAGTATAAGAATATATTTTGAAAAGCAGGCTGTATGTCTAAGGCCTAAATAGAAGAAAGCAACATGATCGAAATAAGAGAACAGCAGGTCCTGATAAGAGTACAAGCAACTGAGCAATTCCTAAATGGCTAACCCCGGACTATATATGACACTTGTAATACTTATCCAATAAAAGCATGACACGGTTGGATTTCAATAGAAATGTATGGCTCTTAACAATTGCACTGCATTAACCTTTGGAAATAAGACTATGCTTGAAGATACACTATTCTGACACTTGCACATAAAATAGAATGATTTTTGCTCAGGTCTAATATCACCTGTAATTCGGATAAAGAGCCAATTTCGTAAGGGATTGAGCCACTTATATTATTCTCAGAGAGCCTCAGGTCATAGAGCTTCTGGTATTTTTGAAGAGTTGAAGGAATGTAGCCAAAAAGATTGTTTCATTGAAGATTCAAGACATTTAAACTTGTGAGATTTCCTGATTCTGGTGGTATGGCACCTAATAATCTGTTGTAACTGAGAAAAAGTTTGAGTTATTTTGGAGAGTTTCCAAGTTCTGCTGGAACTGTTCCAGTGAAATTGTTGAATGAAAGATCGAACTCCAAGACCTTCCATTCCTCCACAAACCATGTGGAAATTTTCCCCGAAAATTGATTAGATATAAGAAGAAAACGGCCAAGGTTTTCAGGCCAGCAAGGGAAGGTGCTAGATCTCCAGTCAAATTTTTGAACAATAAATCAAGACATCTGAGATCTTCAAGTTGTCCAAATTCAGAAGGGGTTTTTCCAGTGAAAAAATTGTTAGAAAGGCGAAGATGGGTCAGATTTTTGGACACAACTAGCTCAGGTGGGATAGGACCAGAGAAGCTGTTGTTTGTCATGTCAACTGTCAGAGAATTTGAACCAGCTAGCGGAGAAATGTTTCAACTGAACTTATTGTGAGAAAAGTTAACTTTGCTGAGATTTTTCAGAAGGGAAAGATATTCAGGAAGTGGACCTTCAAAGCAATTGTTGTAAAGAGTAGTCAGGTCCAGCTCTGACAGAAATCTTAAAGTTGGTGGCAATTATCCTGAAAGTTTGTTATCAGCAAAGGCCAGTTTTTCATGCTTCCTGCAGTAGCCTAAGCTTGATGGGACTGGACCAGACAACTGATTCTGAGTTAGCTGAAGATAACAAGATTCTTAAGTCTACCAATGGCATCAGAAATAGAGCCTGAAAATTGATTAGCCAAGAAATCAATGCGTACTAAGCAATTTGTCAATTCTCTTGGGTAGTTACTGACAACTAGTTTCCATAGAGGTAGTTCACACAGCCTCTGAAGCTTTCCTATTTCCACTGGAATTCTTCCGGAGAGCATGTTATGGATTAGGTACAAATCTTCCAAGTTACTCAAGTTTCCTGTTTGAGGCAGTATATTTCCAGTAAAGTTGTTATTGTTGAAAAGGATGTGAGACTTTCTAGCTTGTCGAAGCCTCATGGAAGCATTCCTCCAAAGTTGAAACTGGAGAGATCCAGTAGTCGCAGGGACGTGTGCAGTTTAGGAGCTCCAAGGGGAAATTCCTCGATGGCTTATTCTCAGCCAGAATAAGTAGGCTTAAAGCTTGAACCGTGAAACAAAAGTTGCATAGAATGCTTCCTATTAAAAGGTTGTCAGAGAGAGCTAAACTCTCAAAATTCTTTCACGTTATCAAGCATAAGAATAGTTTTCGAAAAGCAGGCTGCATGGTTAAGGCCCTAAGATAAAAGAAAGCAACAGGATAAAAAAACGAGAACAGCAGGTCCTGATTAGAATCCAAACAACTGTGCAATTCTGAATGGCTAAAACCTAACTATATACGACAGTTGTAATAGTTGTCCAATAAAAGCATGAAAAGGTTGGATTTCAATAGAAATGTATAGCTCTAAACAAGTGTTCTGCATTAACTTTCAGAAATAAGACTACTCTCCAAGAAACACTCTTCTGACACTTGCACATAAAAATGATATCTTAACATCACAATTTTTGAGTCAGCAATACCTGTGGATCGGGAGCTGCGACAGGGGCAGAATCAACAATACAACCCTTAATCCTTCTCATTAAAGCATGATCTTGTTTCTGAAACTTTTCCAAAATGACACCATAACTGTAAGGCCAAGAGAATAAAAGAAGTCAATCAATAATTATCAAGCTAGTATTAAGGAAAATGTAAATAGCTATATTTCTGTTCTCTTCCTAGACTAATGAGTATCATCAAGAACTCACGTTAACCATCCAGTATTGCTGAAAGTGTGGAAGACCAAGTTCTTTCCATGCTCTTCTTCCAACCAATCAGCTAGATGATTCACAAGCATTTCAATATCTTGCTCTGCCTTTCCCCCGACTTGATAGCTTAGAATCTCAGACATTGGGAAAGTAAATGTAATGACATGATATCCTCTTGATGCATACCACTCTGCATATCTCTTTAGATGCTTTTGCTTTGCACCTAACCATCCCAACAATACTACCAGAGTGGTAGACTTTAGTGGTGAAGAATCAGAATTCCGTGATACATTTGGCTCAGGTAAGTGCCATGTATACAACACCTCGGAAGGTGAAGAAGGAAGTGTATATGTATATGTGGAGGGATTAGCAGAGTTGGGCAATGCTGCTGATTGATAAGAGTTGAGCAACAGAGAAGAAGTAGGAAAAGGAAGGGTTGAAAGAGAAGTAAAAGTGGTGTTATTTAGAATAGGCAGGGGAACAGGTATTGTGGTGAGGTAGGAGGAGAAATGGGGTAGCTTAGAAAGAGATATGTGAGAGACCCAAGATGTTATCTTTTCCTTTTCTTGGGAATTGTTGTTGTTGTTGTGTAATGACTTAGATGGCCAGAATTTTTCATGAAGATCAGTAGATACAGAAGCTATAGCAACTGCAGATGCTGCAACTATAGGTCTTTGGAGGATTCCAGACAAGTAAGCCATGATGATATAGTATTTGTTTTGCCGGTGAAGAGAAAGAAGACACACCTCAGAAATTGGGCTGCCAATATAGATGAACTATAATGACAGCCCCACAAGCAAGACTATATAGCTGTCAAATTTTGTGCTGTCACAAAAACGCACGAGATTAATTAATTAGAAGACAAGACCCAATATAATACGGAAAAGGTCAAAGTAAACGCGTGCGGTGAACCTTGTTCACAAATACACAAGACAGAATATTCCAGCATAATTCAATCAAACTCCCTTTTCTTACCCTATTGTTGATTTTCATCTAATTAACAATTGTTCAAAACTCAAAACTCAAAAAGGGAAAACGGAAAAGATAGACGTTGAGCGTCTGGTTTGTTTTTATGGAAAAAAACAGGTTTGACCCATCATGAGGGTGGGCGGATCGGCCTCTCAAACAAACAAACTTAAGCATTATAGATTGATTGTAAGAGGAACACCATACCTGAGAGACGAATAAAAAGTATCTTCTTCTTTCTTCTTCTGATTCTGATAAGGAAAAAGAGACGAGTCTTGTTAAGATTTTCCCACCTTGCTTTTCCGGAATAAGAGACCACTCTTGTTTTTTTTTTTTTTTTTAAATTTAAAAATTGCTCCTTTCCCCATTATTTTACTTTATTTACTAAATTATCTCTCCTATAAAATACAAATATACTGCGCTACATCATTTTTTTAAGAAAAAAAAAAAACATGCTCTACCTAACTTATACGATCTATTTATCATTCATACATCTATTCTTAAAAAACAATTCTTTTTAAAAAAATTCATAGCTAACATTGTATTTGGTAGCAATTACCTCTCAACTAAGAAATCGGTAAGTAGTTAATCAACAACTCTACAAAAAAAAAAAAAATTCAATAATCGAGAAAAAATCCATTAACATCTTCCTGTGCTTCTTCTTCTAGAGATGCTAGTAGAAATAAAATTAAAAAATTACACCTCTAAATAAAAGGATTTACCAAATGATGAATTGACCCTTGCAACTGAAACTTTACCATTCTACTAATCTATCACGATAAGAACTAACACCTTTTTGATTATCAAAATTGTTTATGCTCAGTCAAATTTAACATTCATATTCATAGATGCAAATACATTGAAAGGAAAGATATACTTACCTCTAAAAGAGCCTGAGAGAAATGAAATCTTAGCAGTGTTGAAGTCAGTTTTCGTGTTGGCATTGAAAGAATAGCTCAATTCTGAATATGTAGAGCTATTCTGTTTTAATTGTTAAAGTGAGTAAGAAGAGAAAAGTTATTTTCTACTTATTTACTAGTATTAGTTAAAATGATTTTAAAATAAAAGAAATAAGAATTGAATTCTTTAATAGTAATATTTTTATTAGGAGTGGCGTATTTTAAAAGAAAAAGAACACTAATGGAGTATATTGATTAGGAAAAAAGTATTTTTGACCTAATAAGTAACAATATGGTACTTTTGGATCAAACTATTAGCCGTAGAGAATTTTGACTAAACTATTAACAATAAGAATATTTTTAGACCAAAGAGAGCATTTTTATTCAGTTTTATTAAATTAATGTTTTCTTTTGTTCTTTAAATAATATATATATACTAGAAAAAATGGCCCGTGTCAGCACAGGCCCAACGTTAATATATAAAGCCACTTTCACATATCGCAAACATAAAAATCATATTTGTATGCTATAGATATAGTTGTAATTTGTATAATAAGATCTGTATTTGTATAACTCTAAGTGTATAGGACGAAAATATATGTATTTGTATTTGTATATACCCCTTTCTCTCGCTTTATATAAACACAAACACATTTTATACCGAAATGTATAAAATGGCTAATTGTATACCTAAAATGGCTAATTGTATACCGAATCAGATGGCAAAAAAATAGGATGCTTGCTGTGAATTACAATTAAAATAAACTATGGCTATAACATTTAATTTAAATTAATAGTTTTCTATTTCATACAATTTTCCCTAATATTACTAATGTTCTAAATAAATCTAAATTCCTAATTATTTAGGAGAATAGTATGCATTTGCGAAAGATGTTTTTCAAATAGTCAAATTCCAGAAACTAAAATAATGACCACGTTGAATTGAACCAGATCAATTATTAGGTTTCTTTAATTAAAACTATAGTTTAGATAGATTTGTATTTTATAAAAATAAATTATAAAATATTAATGAAATTGACCATTAGTATTTCATATAATTATTTAATAAAAAGGATATATTATACGAAAATATTTTTTTACTTAATTTGCTAAAATGATCAAGTGTAAGAGCAAATATTTTAATATAAGATTTAAATTAAAAAATAATTATATATGTTATTAATTATAATTAATTGATATGAATTGATTTCACAAAAAATCCCAACAAATTGGAGAATAACATTTTCATCGTATAACTGGTTCTCCTCATTATTTATTTATTTCCACAAATTACTTTCTCAATATAACTTTGAAGTATATATTTCTCTTATTCAATTTTATTTGTCACATTTATCTATTAAGAAAACAATGATTAACATGACTATTTTTTTCACAAAATACTCCTATTAATTAATATTTAATATTAGGTGTTGAAAAAATAATTTTAAAAAATAAGTAATTAATATTAAAAATAAAATATAAGAAAATTATTGTCCTCACTTTGCATTTTAATAATAACAAGTTAAAATAAAATATATCTTTTAATAATGAATAAATAAAATTAACACACAAAATAATATTTAACTTATGCCCAATACATAAAAATAGTGTGCTTCTATTCTCCAAACAAATTTTAAAATACTCTTAAAGACTAATGGGACCCATCATATCTTCAGCTTCCATGAGAATTATAGGGCATATTTTGTAATTAAATGATAAAAGAATGGGCTTTTTTTAGAGCTCTTGATGGAGTCCAGTTAATAAAGCATAAAAGATAACTCCGTTAAGCAACTTTATTTAATAAAACTTTGTAAAGACTTTAATACCCTCAAACTTTTATTTAATACCCAAAAACTGACATGTTGAAAAATTTGAAACTCTCTCTTCTACTATATAAAATAATAAAATACTAGATGGGTGATGGCCCGTGCTCGAGCACGGGCCCAACATGTTGAGTTTCTATGAATTGTTTTCACAGTTACTTGTAGATAGTATAGCTAAAAGTGTCAACAGCCGGTAGCCACAGCCTCAGTGCTAACACATGCATTCCATAGACATGTATGAACAAAAATAACCGGATTCAAAGATTGAAACGGAGAGAAACTTGGAAAATATGCATTCGCGAGTAATTGATTTGCTTTGTGATTCAAAGTACCTTTGATTTCTTGTCTTGACTTGCACTGGTATGTCAATCATTATGTAAGATGTTCACACTATAGTTGTAATCAAACCATTTATCCTTTTGAAAATTAGATATGTTATACTAAATTTTTAGTCAATCAGCAAATTCAAGATAATATAATTTTAATTATTTACCAAAACTATTGTGGTAGCAATGTGTGTCGCAATTGTTAGGTTGGTAATTGACCTTTCTTCTCCATGATAGAACAAAATACATTGCAAATGAAATTTACAGTACTTCTAGTCTAGAATATATACCAATAGAGTGAGTAGCAGAATAAGATGTATTTTAGAGCAGTCACTTCACATGTTGCCTCTAAAATCTATTTCATTAAACAGGAGATGTATCGAAATGGATTAGTATTTTTTCTAGAATTGTCTCATACTCGAGAATTGATTCATGTTGTAAAGCTAAAAAATTATTTGAAACAACCCAAAAGAAAAATGAGACATTGCTTTGACTTGTGAGTCTAGAACATTGATGCGATCAAAAACTTCTAAAATCGGCATGACTACTCTCCTTACTTCTTAAAGACTTATCACCGTTACTATAAAATGTCTTTGTATAATACATAGGCTTCAAAGGAATTATGTTAACCCACCAAAAGTAATTTGTTAAATGATAATGTGCAAATGTTACATGGTACAATAATTGTTCGCTTCACATGCAAGTAGTCGGGAGAAAGAGGAACACCTCAGAAAACAAATTGATAGCAATAACTTGTCTTAATAGAAGGATACATGTTCACATTTTCCACTTTACTAGGCACATTTCAGTATAATACATAGGCTTCTCATTTCATTCTAATTACAATAAACAGCTACCACTGGCAAACCCAACAACATCCTGAATTTGTTCCCAGTGGAACCTTTGCGTACTTAATTACATTTTTAAACCTAATTATCCAACAAATCAAGTTTCAGTCTCAAATTAATCGAGGCCAACTAAATGAAACATTTTTACATCTTCCACTCTATTAAGCTCATTTCATTACAATACATTCAACTAAGTCACACTCCTAAACTACCCGGGACTCATGATTGACTACATGAAAAAATTGTACCGGTTCCACTATATTAGACTACTCATTTCATTCTAATAACTATATATAATTTGTCATTCTAAGGTATGTTAACAGTTATATGACTTAAAAATTCTCTAAATCTCATACTTCAGTTACATTTAATTGAAAAATACATGAGACCAAACTACTCATCTTGTTTCAGTATACTAATGTAAACAAATCAAGCAAGCAATCAACTAATCTACATCCCAACTACATGAAACATTTGAATATGTTTAATTCAAGGTATATTATGAATTATATGACTTAAATAACTTGGTTTCTCAGGTAATAATGAGTTACATGACATGAAAGTTCTCTAAATTCTCAAGTTTTGAAGTAAATATATTGAATTGAGATCAGACAATGAAAATACGATAGAAATCGAATTGTACCTCGCTTCGACATTGTTGCTCTTCTTTCTGCCTGATAATGATGAAGAGGAGGCATTAGAGTTTTATAATATGAAGCTTAGGATTTTTCTGAAGAGTAGTGGGTAGGTGGTGAATTATTTGAATGATTCAACAATTGCCTTGGTTTGGTAATTCAGCTATTAGTCTGTTATCCAATGGAATCAATGTTTTCTTTAGCAATATTTTGGCCTTAATGGTGCGGTGATAGGGGAGACTTATTCCTTATTGCAGTCAAGCTGCACTTCACGAATGTGCCCTATGTTGTTGAAAGCCTAGCTCATCATCATCCATCCTAGTTAGCAGCATGAGCAACATCAAGTGACATACAAGAAAACTTACTTTCTTGACGCCTATATTTATAATATCATCACTCTTTCTCAAAGTTGATGCAGACATATCTAGCAGCTTATCCATACTCTGTATATTCAGAGGAAAGGGGGTGTCATATAGTGAAAATGCAAGGTTAGAGCGATATGTAAATCTGTATAGAGAAGTAAGCCGATCTATGTCTAGTATACATGCAAAATTTCTGAAATGAAAAGATAGAAGCACCCAAGCAGGAACTAAAAAATTGTTGCCAGGGTGATATATTCAGAATAAGAAGATCAAACAGCAATAGCCGAGCATTGTCTTTTCTACTTAGCAAGTTAGCATGAGAACTAAGCTACTGCAAATCTACCAACAACCTGACCTCGTCCTTCCTGCAACTATGTATGATTCCACACTTGTATTGTGGTTTCTTGCCATGAATGTAAACCACAGTTAGCAAGAAATTCATTCATCGGTTCCTAAATCCACACGCTAAGTTTAGGTACATGAGGTAATTACTTTAACCGTGATAGAAACTTAATAGATATTTAGATAAGTAGAATAGAGCATAATTTATTTTCTAGTTAAATGCCGACTTCATACCACATACATCAAAACAACTTAAACTTAAGCTACAAAATCCAAACCAGCAACGGGATTAACTTTGAAGAGGACCTAGAAAAGCGTATAGCCGCAGTTTGGACACAAATCAAACAAAACACAAGACTTACTTTCAAGATTTCATAGGTAATAATAAAAGGGAGTGGGAGAATAGGCAGGCTAGATGGTATCTGCAGGTACTTAGAAGCAATGGCGGAGCCAGAATTTTCAATAAAAGGGTTCAAAATTTGAAAAAATAGACACGCGAAGTAGGCAAAGGGGGTTCGACATCTACTATATATGCCTAAAAAATTATTTTAACCATATATAAATTATATAATTTTCCGGCGAAATGGGTTCGGATGAACCCCCTAATTGTAAGGTGGCTCCGCCACTGCTTAGAAGAGCAACTTTCACATGTATGCTTAGCAAAACAACAATATGGTGCCAACTACCAAGTAACAACATACAGAGTTAAGTGCAAACATGCATATGCTGAATGTAAACATAAAATTGAGCCATATATAATGCTAGCATTTGATGCCTCAAAAATCACATATGTATACAAAGTTGTTGAGTTGATATCACTAACCTTGTTCAAATCATAGCCGCATTGACCTGCATATCCAACAACACCAGATTAACATGAAGATTATCCAAAAGTTGTGACAGCTCCTAGGAATTAGGATGCAGTAATAAGCTCATACGAATTACGATGCAGTTATAACTTATAAGGAAGAAAAAAAAAGGAACATAATTTAAAGATATCTCAGACAACCAATAAAGCAGATGAATACTCTTTTTCAGAAGGGTAGTTATAACATTGAGCACAAACTGAACAAGTGGACCATCCTCAAGTTGCATTCTACTTAACAAAAGCAAGTCTCAAAACAGACTATAAAGAAACATTTAACCAACTTTTGCAAGTTCCATTAGAAGATCAATGAAAAGAAGTGAAGAAAGAAATGACACGATTTCAGGTCATTGAAAGCATAATTAGCATTACTTCATGTGTCAGCGCTACTTCTTAGGTAATCTTAAGAACACTAAATGTAGACATAAGTAAAGTGTTCACCCACAACATCTCCAATTACCCTCATGTCAGTATTTTGGGGTCATGCAACACATCGTCCTTATTTGTCAAACATTACTATTGCAAGTAGTTCTCAATTTTGTTAAAGTAAAGTCACATTTTGGTTTAATTCTAAACAACATACATTATTTATAACTAATATTTCTTGGTAAAAACAAAGTCATTATGTAGTATCAAAATGCAATCAAACCAGAGGCAAACAAAGGATACAGGTTCCAAAAAAAATTGAACCCAATCACAAATAACACACATACTGATCTGTATAATAACATTGTCTAGTAGAAATTAAGTAAAATCTACCTTTTGGATAGTTGTCTGACAGAGGAAAATGTTGTGGAAATTCTGTGGAGAGAACAAAGAAATAAGAGTTGTTCAATCTCTTCGGCATACTATCAAACACAATAGGTGCATAAGAAATGATTTCCTTGGTGAAAAACGATGATGGAGAAAGTGTGCCTATCTATCTAATATGCATACACGTATTTGCTTAAGGAGAAGTACAACACACATGTTCATGAGAGAAGGGGATGTAATTTAACTACCAATTATATAGTTCCAAAGTTAAGTTACCAATCAATTATATAAGTTCATAAATGCAATACAATAACTATTTCTTTTTGTACAGTTAAGTTATGTGATACGATGTTCATAGCGCACATATGTGGATCACCAAAGTGAGAATTGAGAGAACCAATTTTGTTATTAATGTATATCACATTTAACCAATGCGGAGAATCGAAATAACCAAAAGATTAAAGCAATTCAAGAAAAAAAAAATATAGGTGAAGTAAAGCAAATCGAAAATGGCTTGTTCAAATATGGTAAAATTACTTGCAATTTCAAAATAAGGACATTTATGAGAAGACGATCATACCATAATAAGGAGATGAAGCTACATTATTGTTGCGTGTCAATTGGAGGTAAAAGTTGAGGAAACCTGCAAATCATCGGGAACCAAGTTTGACAATTAAGAACAAAGAAAAATTAGCAATCTTGATATTTCTGAATACCATAGTTGCAACATGCACAAATGATAGAGAAAGAAAGGATCTAATATTTGTTGGACATGTATTTTTTTAGGATTTAAGAGGTAGAATAGAAATTAAAGCAATGACAGAGAAATGCTTTAGACTGAACATGAATCACGTCTTATACTATAACAATTCTGTCTTAATTTTATCTATTACTTCATACACATACTTTTGTTGTTGTAGAAAATCTATTGTGAAAAAAAATTATAGTTGATTTAGGCATATTGTCAAATACCTTCCATTCATCAGAGTGCAAATTTAATGTAGTTATCAATATGCATGTGAAAACAAACTACTCAAATAAATAGCAAAAATACTAACACCACCAGAATTCCATTAACAGTAAGATGCATTAAAAGGCGAGAATAGATAAAAACTCAACATAACAAACTTAGAACTAAAATGAATATTTAAGGAAAAAAAGAAATAATCAACTCTATAGATGCATGCATGTTGTACATTACACCAAGCAGAGGACAAAAACATTTAATTAAAACTTACTAAGAAGAGCGAAGCAATAGAAGCAAGTGCAACCACATCAGAATAAAATGATTAATTATTGCAGAAATGAGAAAATCAGTAAACGCGGAGACATATAGCAGAGTATCTAGTAGGACCAAAACTTAGTAGTTGCAAAAGATACTTAATTGCTTAATCATATTAGTGAGCTTAAAATTCATTCGATTTATCAAATTATAAATCTTTATGGACCAAAATATTCAAAATGAGAAGAAAATAGAGAGTCGGCTACTGAAATCCCATCAGAAAAAATGCGTAAAACAAAGAAAGGATGAAAGAGAAACAAGAAAAAAAAAACACAATCACACATGCATGATACAACCCAAAGAAAAACTTAAACGAAGCAATAAATTTCAAAAAAAGATTGTTACCTGAACTGTATTTGCTCTTTCTCCGTGTTGTATTTTTTTATTGTGGTGGAAAATTTCAGGAATGACAAAGAGCAGATTTACTTGAAGAGACAAAATAAAGATAACACCAAAGAAATTAAGAACGATAAAAAGTAAAAACCTACTTTGATGACAGTTTTTCTACAATTTCAAGAGCTTCATTACACAACTTCATTTTTACTGCCAAAAAAAAATTACAACTTCATGAAGAATAGTCTAGAATGTGATAAGGAGGTGGGAATGGGTTAAAGTATTGGGAAGACAACTGTACTAAGTAATAACACATGGCTTTATGAGGCAGAACCAATTTATCCTTGGAAATTACAAAAAAATGCCCTTGTTTGTATGCTTGTTAGAATTGCACCGTATAACTTTTGGAGCTCTATTCCTCCTTCTCAACTGCCACATCTAAATAAGGGTATATATATAATTTTGCATTCATTTTTTAATATATTACCTTTTAATTATCTTTATTCACTTTAATATGAATAAATTATGAAGAAAATAATTTTTTTTTATCACTTTATCTAATAATTTTCGACTATTAATCGAATTATTTTATTTTTATTTTTGTTCAAATATTTATCACGTGAAAATTACAATGTTGATTTGATTCGATACTGTAAATTTTTTTGAAATATATACCCATGAAACTTTTACAGCGTTTGATTAAGTTTTACGGGAATTTAAAAGGATGAACAACAAGGCGCAAGGCAACATTGCCTTACAAGATGCAGAGCCTGTGCGCCTTCTTTCATTTTAATTAATTTGTTTTTTCAAATTTTGCATTCATTTTTTGCATGCTGACACGACTACAACATATATATATATATATATATATCCTCACAAGAAGAGGGACTTGTATGCAGCCTCAGTGTATTCACTTATTGTTGATCTTTCGATGCGTGTTATAAAGGAACAACATCTACTTTAACTTTTAAATAAATCTAGAGATGAGAGAAGACCTAACTTTTTGTTCAATCGCAAGAAAACAATAACAATAGCATAAAAGGAATCTGTTTTAATCATTTTCTACTGGATGTAGTATGATTCAGATCAACCACAAAGACAGGAATGGTGTCCCACCTTTCAAGAATCTCTTGATCGGTTACATTTTGCGGAGACTTCTCTCCTTTTAACTGCCCCATATACATTTCCTTTTCCTGTGCCCCATCGTAGGGAACTGCTGACTTATCATCATTTTGAAATTCATTTCAACCTTGCTTTTTAAGGGAGAAATCAAGATGAACAACACTAAAACGTGAAAATCAGAAAAGGCCTCTTGTTGTATGTTACTATATATAACAAAGCAAGATAAGGGAATGACAATAGCTCTGCTTACTTTGGAAGAATTCATAGTAGTTGGACAGAGCTTAGCATAGAATACACAACAAAACATATTGCAACAATATGATTCATTGCGGTTATTTTATATAGGAGAAAGAGAGCTCGAACTTGGTTTCTATAGTGAACGTGCAAAGCACATAAATATGATATAAAAATACAATCCAAATTCAATTGAGCGAGCTATAAGCGAGAGGAATATTTGGGCAAGGTTTTATTGTGCTTTACCAAAACAAACTTAGCAGATGAACTATCTTTGCTAAATCAAGAGCGAACCAAGGGTGATCACTCATCTATTTTCATCTTCTAGGTTAAAGGACTTTAACATAATACATGACCATGACCAGAAGTGCACCTCGATGGAATACTTTCATTTCATAATCAGACGGTTAAACTTTATGGTGTTTGTCATCAAAATGTCAAAGAAAAGGATAATTGAAAATGTAGTCTAATTTCATTGGAGATATCATCACAAGGGTATGTTGGGTGCCATATGATAAACCATCGTAAAAGTACTCACGAGAATTGAAATCATAGAGCCACCTAAATCAGAATTCAAAATAGGCATACAAATCAAGAAGTTGTTTCAAGAAGCCATAGAAATTATAAAATATGGCTATTTTCGAAGCAAAACGATTAGTTGTAATGGCATACCTGTAAACTACAGACATCCAAGGTGTAATAGGGTTGTAGCCTAATATAACTGCTTTCCTCAGAGCAGGGACTGAATCAAATGTCCTCGTGCAACCTGGAATAGAGAAAAATGTAAAAGTTATAGTTTATATATATATATGAAAAATGAGTATAAAATACAACAATCTAATTTCTACTATACGTTTTTCTAAGGGTGAAGGTGATATCGAAACTGCAACAACTTATACAACATTTTTCTTTCGAGAGTAAATTAAGCAGGAACAGACTGTACAGGAAGCTGCTAAGACACAATGCAAAATCCATTCAAAACATCAAAGAGATTACCATCCCCATGGTTCATTCTATTTACCATTGTTAAACAATATAAGAATGAAAAATTTGGTTAGAATTTTGTTACTTAATGAAAATGAATGGAGGTCCAAATCAAAGAGACAAAAATTATTTTGGAGACGTCATGTTTCTAGGGTGAGACATTAGTATTCTTACAAAAGTAAAAATGTCTATTATTTTGGTACGTTTTCCATATAGACCAACACTCAAGCAAAGAAACTTAAAGACTTCGTAGACTGTAGTGGTATGGTAATTATGAAATAAAAATATAACACTCTTATGCCGACTTCTATAGTTGACACTATTTATTTCAAAATGGAGCAAGAAACAATAGAATTGCCTAATGTATCCAAATATATATATATATATATATATATATATATATTCTACAACATTGAAGAGAAGACCTAACAAAAGAGAGAGCTTAGCTCTTCAAAGCCAATGTCTCAATTTCCTGCAATGAAAAAAAAAGGGGAGCAAATTTTGCTCTACACAACCTAACATACCTCCAACACCAATGATCTATGCGTAAAATGCATTGCTAGATCTCAGTTGTGAGGCCACAAAACCTCTACGGATAGTTATATTCTCACGATATACATGCCATACTTTCAAAATACTCTTTAACGATACCTCCAGCTCATTAGCCTTCCACCATGACACTATAATATTACACATTAGTTGTTTTGAAGCATAATAGTTGTATTCCTTAGGACCATACATTTATGTTATCACATCAAAAACAAAAACGATACACAATTCTTAAGAAATTATTCCTCATTGTCACAATGCAATAAATATGTTACGAAACAGATATATTAGATACTTAGGCATTTGTCAAGTCTAATGTAGCTCTCTCTAATTGAGTAATCAGACAATATCTGCCTAGTCTTGGCCTCTATAAAATTTCTATGAGATATTTCATATATAAGAAGTCTACCAAAGTTTAAATATAGGCAGAGATTATGTAAACAATTGTACATTTCTTGAACCAATCTTAATGTAATTTTCAATCTTATCTCATTTTCTTTAAAATATTTTGATCAACATAACAACGCATATAAATCAATGTATTTTTAGGTCACTTGTACTTTCTCAAACATAATCATTTCTAATCTTGTGTAGCTGCCTTCATCGATGTCGTAAAAAGAAAGCTAGAGATCAATAAGTCAATTGTTTTCTCAAAAAAGAAAAGGAAAACCATAATAACACATCCAATTGAGACTTGTAAAATATGATGGTAATACTAAATTTTAAAAATAAATCCAAAAATAAGTTCCATAAACTGTATCTGCAGAACCATATGTTTGAAAACTGAGCATCCAAATAACAATTCAATATTATGTTATTTTAAGTCAAAATTGCACGGAGTGTTTGATAAATGCAGATAAATAAAATCTAACGAACCTGTTTAACCTTACACATTGACTAATAGTTTAGGGAAACCTAAGAAAATGGTCTAGGAGAAGAATGTTAAGAGCAAAAATTTAATAAATAAACGACATTTCCTATCTGTTTTTTTAACTCTCAATTGTTGCACCTTCTGTCGGTTCTGTTTAGTTATAGGGTATAATAGGAAAGAAATTTTTTGTAGAGTTTTAAATCAACCACAAGATTAAGTGGGAAACAATGAACCAAACACTTGACAAAAAATAATCCCTGCACTACTAATCCCTGCGTTACTAATCCCTGCATTACTAATCTCTGCGTTATCAATGTTTGTACCAAACGACTCCTAAGAGGTTTGTGTTTTCACCTTTTCTTGAGGAGTAATGATGACCTCTTTAATACTTTATGCTTTATGTAAAGGGTGAGGGTGTATATAGTAGTTTGGAAAAATACATAAAATATCCTCCAAAATAGTTCGATTTTGTCCATAATATATGAAGATATTGTTGGAATATAAAATAAAGCAACATAAGTAAATAGTTGGGATGATTTGAATGTAATATGGATAACACATAATTATAGATTTTAATCAAACATAAAATTGATTGATGCTTATTATCTAGTGACTGCAGTCACATATAGCACCTTCAACCACGAGCAAATCCTTTCACATAATTGTCTTTCAGTTCCACGGTCTTGTTCTGTGTAATCTGAATTATATCAGAATATGCAAAGTGCATGTGGACAAATTTCTCACGGAAAAAATGGGTAAAAACTTCCCCTCCTTGACAAATATGAAAAATTTTCATCAAAGAACATGTGTGGCTGAGTGGTAGAATTGTCCAGTGTAACTATATTTTCTTGTATATTTCTAAAAATCGACCCGATTCTTCATTTTTTTAAAAACATTCTTTGTCGTTTTTTAATTTATTGAAACTCATAGTCCAGGTAGGTTGTCCCTTAGTTTTAACCGATCATGTCCTCTAGTTTCGTGGTCCAAACCATGCCAAATTGACGATGTACATTGCATCGATTTGACGTTGGTCTTCCTTACAAAACCAACCATGTCAATCAATTTTGATCCAAATTTCAGTAGTGAGTGTTTAGTAAAGTCTAATTGAGATCTGATGATGAGTAGGTATTTTACCAACTTGTTAGACTCTCATTCATAAATTATTGCTAAATTTTAATACTAAAAGAAGGAATATTATCCCATTGTAAGAAGGAATGTATTGCCATCTTCTTTCTAATTGGAGATATTCTAGAATAGTTTTCAATTTTGAATTCATCATTTAAGTTTTATGAATTTGTGATTAGTTTGGATAGGTTGTTCCTACAAATAATTGAAAATATCGTTTGGAGTTTATATCTCAATTTTAGGAGGATTTGGTTAAGTTTAGAATTGATCGTAGGAGAAATATTAGATTGAAGCTCGAAAAATGATGAAGTTTATGAAACTGTACCACAATTATATTAGATATGTTTTATAATTGTATTAAAATTGTATCAAAATCATGAATAATACATTTATAATACATATTGTAAACTTCACTCACTTTTTAGTGATATCAACTAAATTAATTCAGGTAACACTTGTAATACATTTATAATACATGCACAATGCATTTGTAAAACATATTGCAAACATTGCTCTTTTTCTTAGTGATACAAATCAAAATAATTTATAAAACACATATAATACATGTTTTATTCATGAATAATATCTTTATAATACATATCGCATACTTCACTCCTTTCTTAGTGATACCAACAAGAATAATTTAGATAACACACTAATAATACTTTTATAAGACATGCACAATACATTTTTAATACATATTGTAACCGCCACTCATTTTCTTAGTGATACAAATCAAAATAATTTATTAGACACATATAATATAAGCTTTGTTCATGAAAAATACATTTATAATTTGCAAACTTCACTCTCTTCTAAGTAATACCAATCAAATGATCTAGGTTATAACACACTTATAATACATTTATAATACATGCACACTATATATATATATATATATATATATATATATATATTGGGCCCCGTGTTAGGGGTAATAGTTTAGTTATAAAAAATATATAATTATAACGTGAGAGTACTATAACCAGAAGAATTAAATAATGATGAGATTATTTAAATGATGCAACGTGAACATTAATTGAGAATTGTTTATTTTAGTGGTTGACTCGAGATTTTAAAATCATGTTTGATTAAGTATTATTAAGATTGGGTGCTTAGTTAGTATATTAATTTGTGTGAATTAATAATTTGTTTAGGCTTAATACATATTTAGTGTATTTGTTATAATATTTCATTGATCATATACCTTAATCTTTAATTATGAAAATAATTTAAAGAACAACTAACACTGTTTGGGAACTTTTGATTCATTTTATGTGACCATAGTGAGGAAAACAAAGTCCATTTTTACCTCTAATGTTTCAATCTCTTGTTATTATTTTATATGGTTGTTCATAGATAATTGAAATGAAGTGAAGTCTTTATTTGCTATGTTTTAGGTTGTCTACCGATGATCTCTTAATATATATTTTCTCATTATTCGATGGTTGCTTGGGTTTTGTTCCTGTGTAAAGATAAGTGTGACAACACTCAATTATCAATTAATTCTCAATTTTCACACTTTCATATTAAGGTCATAGTATCTGTCATCTCCTGCATAATCACATACCATTCGTAACTATATCATCACATTCATATTCCATTAATATTTTATCACTTCTTTGACATTCTCGCAAAAAATTATGAAGATATAAGGTGTGTTTTCCCCCCCGCAAAATATAAACTTGTGAATTAATTTTTTTATTTGAAAAATGTGAAATCATGATATGAGCATATTCAATTATGCTTTTTAAGGAATTTAAAATCGACTCATGAAATAAAATTGCGTGTCTAAATACTAATTTTATTTTAGTGTTCAATATCACGAGATAAAATCATGTCCAAACACCTACGTATTAGTTTATAAGTGTGTTTGAGTGGAACTGATCATGTTTGTTGGACCATCTAGGTTCATTAGGATTACATATATCTGTTGGGTAACATTTATTAGCCCAATAAAGCTCCTTATTGGATCATTTTGGAACGATCTAGAATGTTCATCAGCCCAATAAGATATTTTTATCTTACTAAACCCAATAAAAATGTTCATCTTGGATTACTTGGACGATTTTTAGGCGGTGATGGAAATCATGTTTATGTTTTAAACATGATTTCCATTATTTGTGTAAAGTTTTGTTGTAGGAGCTCATTATTTGTTTTTGAATACCCAATTTAATTTGAGAGAATATTTGATATTCAGAAGATATTTACATGTAATCTTTCGTAAAAAGTGAGATTTGTATTCTTGAAAATAAGGCATGTTATTTGTTATAATAAATAAATAGAATTTGACATCTAGAATTCAATATATTGTCAATTTGAATATATTAGCATTATCCAAGTTAAATATGTATATCCAGAAGTCCTCAAGGAAAAACTATGGGAACTTGAATAAATTATTATCAGAGATAATATTATTAGTATAAATTATAGGAACCACATATTATAAATACTAAATAACATCCTATCCCTTCTAGTTTTCTATTTACCAAAAATCCCTTAAAAATGATGTTTGCGGGATACATAGCGTTGTGCACGGGATACATTAGGTTTGATACATTCCACATAGCGGGATACATAACATTGTGCACGGGATACATGCGGGATACATAGCGTTGTGCACGGGATACATAGCGTTTGATACATTCTACATAACGGGATACATAACGTTGTGCACGGGATACATAGCGTTTGATACATTCTACATAACGGGATACATAGCATTGTGCACGGGATACATGCGAGATACATAGGTAAATAAGGGATTTTTAAAATTTTTGAAATAAGTAGGGATAGATGGATATTAAGGTAAGTAAAGGAGTGTAGTTAAATAATTTGTCCTTTATTTTTACTTGTCATTTATTATTAAAATAAATTTTCATTTTTACTAGTCATTTTTGATATTTCAAGATAAGAACAATTATTTTTTTCCATGTTTTACCCTCAGCATTAAATAATTATTCTCCAAATAATTTTTCAAGACCTAATACTAAACATCATTTAATAGAGATAGTTTGACAAAATACATATATCAATAATTATTTTCTTAATTGGTGTGTCAAGTTAAACAGCGACAAGTAAAAATAAAAGATGAAAACATTTCAGAAAGGAAGTGCACAAATAATTGTTTGTTGCGTCCATTGGTGTTGCTGGGTACATCAAATGTGATATATAAAAATGTTTTATATATCGATATATTCTATGAGTTTTTTCAGTTTTTGTCATTTTTTTTCACGGAATCATGATTTTATTATTTAAATATAAATGATAAGATAAAATAATTCTAAAATTAGCTATGATATCTCAAATCAAACATGACATAACATTAATTTCAAAATCCCTAATAAACAACCTAAAGTTTTAATTTCTTGTAATATTAGTCACATTCAAATAATTTCAGAGTCACATGTCTAAAGTTTAGCTTGTTATAACTTAATTTCAAGAAAATATGAAAGTAATCGAACTTAAAGTAATTGATCTAACTAAAATTTAAATATTTTTATATGAAATAGTGTGTGATTATGTAATTATTTTAAGTAACTATTTTAAATTTAAAGTAACATGAAATTTAATCGTTATATTAGGAATGTTTGTTTATTTATATAGCTTTCCCTTTTTCTTAAAATCCATTTTATTTTAAAAGTTCACATTTTTTGTTCAATTTATGGGCAAAAAGAATTGAAAGGAAGTCAAAGGCCAGAGCTGGAGTCGTTTCGCCACGTTTGACACGGTGGACAAGTTTAGTGGGCCCCTTGATGACGCGTCATGTTTTTATTAGTCAATATTGCGTCACCAGTAGGTCCCAGCAAATAAATATATTGTGAAGAAGACCCACTTTCGGATTTACTGGGCCTGCAGTGTTTTTGATCCGTCAAGTTGACTTAGAATTGATTCATCTCTTTCTCCGGTGGCTCTTCGCCGATCACCGGCGAATTTACGGCGTAAGTTATCGTCCTTACAGTGATCCTTTTATATATGTATATATATCAATTGATTAATTCTTTATTGTTTGCTGTTTTTACTCGCATAAAAGTTGTGTTATCGAAAAGGAACAGTAGAATAAACCCTGTTTGAAGGTGCAGTTGCTGTTGTTCTTAAATTTACAATTCGCTTCGATTAGTGTTTGTTTGTTTATGTAATTTTTCTGTTAAATTTTTGAAAAATCAATCACAATTTTAATTTTATTTTGCTTCTGCAGGAGTCGCAGAAGAAAAGTATTTGACTAAAATTTTCTCGCCATTTTCGGAAGAAAATTTTATAACATATAAAATGCCTATTTATTCCAAAATTGTCTTAATTATAAGATAAAGAAGAAATTAGGTCAAATTGTCCTTCGAAAATTAGAAGGGGAATTATTTGAACTGTTAAGATCACAATGATTGCATTACATAAGTTTATAGTTCAGTTAAAGTGATAAACAAATGCTAAGTGTTTAAATAAGAACGTATGAATTTGTTCTTGTTTTAAAACTTACTGTAGGATCAACAGAATCAAAATTATTGTGTTAATTAAAGAGAAGAAAGTGAGAAGAAATTTGTGGAAATATATGTTAGTGAGATGCTAAGATCAAGATCTCTTTCTGTCCCCAGTAGTGTGAGATAGTTTTACTTGACAAATTAGTTTCACGTATGAATTATTCTTGAAATGTAAGGGTACCATTTCCTTAGTTTCACGTATGAATGTTCCTCGAAATGTAAGGGTAACTTTGGTAATGTTAATGATTTTTTTGTTCAAAAATCTGATATATGAATTAGCAATGAGCCCATTGGCCTATTGGAAAGAGACTCTCTATCTTCACAAGGTAGGGGTAAAAGACTGTGTACACACCACCCTCCCCAAACCCCACTTGTGGGATGACACGGGGTATGTTGTTGTTGCTGTTGAACTAGCAATGAGGTGTTTGTATAATTTGGTCTTGTTTTTCCATGTCTAAGAAAGTTATAAAGCAGTTAGCTGATTTTGGAACACAACTCTTGTCATCTTTACTAGAGTGAATGAGATCAGGCTTCTGCTTCTTATCTCTTTTGAATGATACATCACACTTTCTGTAGCATCTATCCTGTTTCTTAGTGTTCTTTTTCCTTACACAGATAGCATAGCGAAAAAGTTCAAACAATTGACACTGTTCTTTTTGAATTCTTAAGAAGTCTGAACAGTGCAAGAACGTTGTTTGTTGATTTGTTTAATATAAAGACGATGCAATTAATCTGAATCTGCATCATTAAATAGGATCAAAGGAGCTGCTGGCAACCTAAAATTACCAAATCATGAATGTGAAACTATTTCAGCAAGAGTTTCTTCTCTGATTCTTCAGTATTGGTTAGGCAATTCGAACTTTAGCATAAATAGGTGAATCTATCCATTGCATGTAACTTTATCACCAAGTTTTGACATTTCCATCCTGTCTATGTCGTCTCACATTTTTTTGGTTGACACAGTCGGATGTCCATTTGCAGCACGTCTTCTAAAATGTTTTTTCTTTGACGGATGTCACTGTTAGATCTGTTTATAATTTATTTACTAAAGCTTGGAATATTATATCATACTGTATTTCATGAAACTTAAGTGATTCTAATTTATGCCATTTGTTCTTTTTTTCTGTGCCTTCAATTATTTCATAGTAGGATGTCATCTCGTGATGTAGTTTGTTTTACAAGATGAAATTGAACACGCCTAGTTCCCAGAATTATTTTTTCTTCCATCTTCTGTTTGAATTCATAATCAACTAGCTATGTTTGGATATCTTTCAGGATTTTTGCCAGAGAGAGAAGATTTGAAACATCCAGTAGAGAGAAAAAAAAATGCCTTCACAGAAGATTGAAAGTGGGCATACTGACACTGTCCATGATGTGGCAATGGATTATTATGGTAAGCGTCTGGCAACAGCTTCTTCAGACTGCACCATTAAGATAACAGGGGTCAGCAATTCGTCTTCGCAGCTACTGGCTACTATAAGTGGCCACCAAGGACCAGTGTGGCAAGTAGCTTGGGCTCACCCTAAGTTTGGTTCCCTCCTTGCTTCTTGTTCTTCTGATGGAAAGGTAATTATCTGGAAGGAAGGTACTCAAAATGAGTGGAGCTTAGCACGTGTTTTCGATGACCATAAAGCTTCAGTCAATGCAATAGCTTGGGCTCCTCATGAATTAGGCCTCTGTTTGGCTTGTGGATCTTCTGATGGGAACATTTCCATTTTCACAGCAAGATCAGAAGATGTTTGGGAGACATCATGGATTGATCAGGCTCATCCAGTAGGTGTTACATCTGTTTCGTGGGCGCCATCAACATCTCCTGGCTCTCTTGTAGGCTCTGATCTGCTTAATCCCGTGCCGAAGCTTGCATCTGGTGGCTGTGACAATACAGTTAAAGTGTGGAAGCTGTTTGATGGAACTTGGAAGTTGGATTGCTTCCCAGTTCTTCAAATGCACACTGATTGGGTGAGGGATGTTGCTTGGGCCCCTAACTTGGGGCTACCAAAGTCAACTATCGCGAGTGCTTCTGAAGATGGAAGAGTGATTATATGGACAGTTGGTAAAGAAGGTGATCAATGGGTTGGTAAAGTGTTGAAGGATTTTGGTGCCCCCGTTTGGAGAGTTTCGTGGTCACTAACAGGAAACATATTGGCTGTGGCTGATGGGAATAACAATGTGACATTGTGGAACGAAGCAGTAGATGGTGAATGGCAACCAGTGACAACAGTAGATACATAAAGTTAGACACATTTATAACCCTTGAGTCCAGAATGTTATATCATATTAACAAAACTCTAGCTATTTTGCAAATATAGATTTTGCTTCATCATATCAATGTGCTGTATAACACAACGATCGATGTGATGTTTGACGGAAGAACAGATATGTATGAGCAACTGTTTCGTCAACTAGTTTGACGTTTCTATGTTGTCAAAGTATCTTTGATATACAATTTAAGGATAATAATCCTGTGATATCCCGTTGGACGTGTATGATAAAGGTAGGTATTATTTAGTCCTAGAGTACTTTTTATCTCAGATAAAAGGCGGGATAAAATAATCCCACGGAATATCCTTGTTTGTCTCATCCTACTAACCCAACAACCTCTAGGCTATCAGCAGTAGGATTTAAGAACAATAAAACTTTAATGTGAGACGCACCAAAATGTGTAAGACCAGCATAGAAGTCACGTAAGTTTAAACATGACATGCACATCTAACATTTTAATTAAAACTTTCGGAGTACTTCCGTGTTTTGGCTATTGGTAAGTTTGGTTCAATTTTATTTTTACACTTAAACAAGCTAAACGTTGAATAGATGGTTTACCCATTGCACCTTGTATGCTTAATTGAGAACTGCTTGCCCATGTCTTTTCCTAATGGACTACAATTTACTACAAATCAATGGTCCAGTAGGCCCAATACAAGCTCAAATGTTTGTTGAGCATTCTTGGGCTGATTATATGTGGCCTAAACAAGTGGAAATATTGTTACTTGGAACATTTCGCCTTAAGCCCACTATAATGTTACAAGTATAGTTAAGAAGGAATCTAGGTCTATATTACTTGTAAAGTAAACTTAAGTAAATGTACCTTTGGCAAACTAGTTTACCAACATGGTCGAAATATTACAATATATATATACTTTGACTGTATATATTTTGTATGTTATATGATATTTAGTTTAAAGTAAATATTACTTCAACACAGTGTACATATTTTATAAACTAAATAGTGAAATGATATTTGACTATAATTTTCCCTACTTGTAAATGATTAATTTACTTAATCAATGAGCTCTCAATTTATTTCTTTGAAAAACTCATAATTATTTTAAATTCCAAAGCAAACAAAAACGGAAAGGGCATATAATAACATGAAGA
>JAJOOH010017014.1:0-22604 GCA_029582605.1 Solanum gracilifrons
AAGAAAAATGTTCTCACCTTGGACATTTTTTCTTTCATAAGTAAATTATAAAAATAAATTTTGATGAAACATATATAAAATCTTTAAAATTGTTTATGCATATAATATATTATGTATGTATAATAATAAAATTTATGTATATAACTTGTTGGTTCGATTCGGTTATTTCTTCGATTTTTTTCGAACCAAACCAAATACTATCGATTCTTAACAATCTAAAACCAAATCAAACCAAAACCCAAATTAAATCGATTTATTTAATCGGTTTGATTTAATTTTTCGATTTTTATCCAAACTATGAACACCCACACTTTCAACAATGGCCAATTTAGAATTCTTCATTTTTTCTTCTTCTTCATCATCATCATCCTTTCTTTGACAATTGGCATTGACCCTTCTCTTTCACACACTAACACACTTACTGTGTGTATATATACATAAATATATATACTACAGGAATGTTTGTGTGCTTAAAAATCTTGAATATTTTGGTTTGATCTAGCATTTTCAACTATATATTTGTACATTTTTGTGGTATTTTTCTTACAGATGATTGTGGAGACGGCGTTGGAAGTATTGGTGCCGTCGTGGTGGGAGGTGAAAGTCACCGTTGCCGCCACGGCATTCGTCATCATTTCTTACTGGTTCTTTGCAGTCGGCGGCGATGCTAACGCTGGTGGTCGTGTTGCCGTCGATGATGATTCTGGCGTCGTCGATGATAAAGACAAGGTATTCTGAATTTCTGTTCTTGCTTTTGAAAATATTGAAGAAATGTATATGAAGAGAATTTTTGTAACCGCTTGTTGTTATTGGATTTGATCTATTTACTGGTAGTATAGTGATGGTGTGGCTTAGAAGGATGTTACGGGTTCGAATCCTTAGCAAACAAAAACCTACTATTTAAGTGGAAGGGAGTATTGAACTGTTCGCGACTGGCCATTGGGAGTTTATAGGTTATTAAAAAAATTTGGGCATTGATGATGGGATTTTTTGGGCTAATTTAGAAGCATTCTGCTAATTGAATGTGATATCTTTTGTGGGATTACTGTAATGGTTCTGTTTTTAGTTACATGAAACTCTTTTGAAGTGATAGAAAGTGACTTTGTTATTGCGTGATAGCAATGATATAACAAAAGGTGAAGAATCATACTGCATTGATATCCTAGTAATACTGATCTGAATCAGGAAGGTTTTCCTTTGGAAGTAGAAGGCCACTGGGCAGAGAAGGCTTCTTTGGGATGTTGCTGGTTTTAGAAGTAAAGTATTTCTAATTAAGTTGCTCTTTTGAAAATGCAGAACTTTGCCTCCATATGTATTATCTTAGGTAGGATAAGGCCGAATTCACTTCAGTTTTTGTTTGTTTCCTACTTTAGAGCCATTGCTTACTTGAGTATTGTGGTAATGAAAAGATGCCAAGAATCAGGAAACACAATTGCAATACTGCTTGACTAACTTTGTTAAATATAATATTTGTTATATTCTAGTCAAAATTGCTGCCTCATAGGGGTTAGGCTAGTGAACTGTGGTTGGTGATCACTCAGTCTCCTACTAAATGCCAAGATGTGTGAAATATGACGTGTTCTATGATAAGTCTGGTTTAAATGGCTTATGATTGAGGCATAGTACTAGTAGTAGTGATAGTATATTATAAGAGAAGAAGGGCAAATTTACTTTGGTTTTTGTTTGTTTGTTTCTATTATGTCTTAATAAAGAGCCATTGCTTACTGAGTGTCTTGGTAATGAAAAATATGCCAAGAATCAGGAAACACAGTTGCATTTATGGTTGACCAGCTTCTTTAAATGTTATATTTGTTTATATTCTAGTCGAAATTTCTGCCTTGGAAGGGAAGTTTCAGAAAAAACATTGCTGCTTGGAAAGGTTAGACCAGGGAATTGTGGTTGGTGGTCACTCAGACTCCTACTAAATGCCAAAATGTGTGAAATGACGTGTCTTATGTGAAATTTGCTTTAACTGGTTTATGATTGAGGCATAGTAGTAGTAGTAGAGTTATAGTTGTAGTATATAATCAGAGCCATACGCCTAAATATTTCAGAAACCTAACAATATGCTGTGGCATTATGTGGACATGGAATATAATGATAAATTATGTGTGACAAAATATATAATTTTTGATCTATTAGGTTTTTGTTGTAGCCTACCACAAATAACCTTTTTTTTTTTTTGCTGAAACAAAAATAATGATAGCATTGCCTTCCCTATTAGCAGCTGGATGTTGGCAAAACAGTGAACTCAATTAAAGGCAACAGTGTCAATGAACTGATGAGGATGCACATCTATACAGTAATAATATAGTTAATTCAGTGTTATTCTTCCATGAAGGAAAAATGAATATAAAAAGGTAGAAATTTTTATGGATGAGTTGACAATCTTCAGATGGGTCCCTTTCTTTTTTCTTCATGTAATAAGTTGGTTAATCAAATTAATTTCATTGTGAAATAATTTGGGAATGAGGCATAGTTGATTGATTGGATGTGTAAGGTTATTCTCTTTGCTTCAAATGTTTGGGTGTTGTTGCAAGGTTGTTTTTATTTTTCTCTGATCAGTGTGTCTTTTAGGGACTCCAAACTTTTTTAAGATGAAAATTCGGATGGTGGTTGCACTTGGGACGGTGTTTTAGGGAAGATTTTAAAATAAATTTTAGAGAAGTCTTTTATTGTAATGTGTTTGCACTACATGTCTGATTAGATGTTTCTGGATCAGACTCTCCACATATTATTAATTTCAGTTTCACCATATAAGCTTTTCAGTAGTATCACGAATAATGTGCATGAAAGGAGCCATGGTTAGGATATGAAGCATAATAACAGAGAAGAGAATATGTAAATTCAAAGAAAAACTAAAAAATTATAAAAAATTTTTTAAAGAAATTGTCGGCTAACTGGAATAAGTTTGGTTTGGTTCAGGCCTGCTCAAAACAAAAGGGTGGTTTGTATATTCAGAAAAAATAAATTCTTTGGGAAAAGAAATTTGTTTTATTCGCAAAGAGATGTCTTTTGTTCCTTTAAACCTTCTTTAGAGAAGTCTTTTAGGCGAAGCACTATTTTTAGTGCAGCTTATTGTATTTGAACTTAAATATATGTTAGCTTAAGCTAGTGGATTCATTTTGTACTTAGCTATATTTTGATTTCTTTTGATTTTGGGAAATGTAAAATGTGGGGTCAAATTTTATTTTTTGATGGTATATGTATAAGGTGAATGTTCCACTTCAAGAGAGTCAACATTACTTTGAAGGATCCAACTCAAAACGAAACCCTCAATTCGAAATAAGGAGTATACACTTGGTTATTGTGAAAAAACTTAACTAGTAAGATTTAAAGTACTTGGCAGCAGTTTTTTGGAGTTCTAAACTTCTCAGCTGATTAGTATGTTTGAACATGTTTCTTTTAAGAGTAAGTAAATACAAGAACTCGGCTAAGCAACAACAACAACAACACACCTAGTGAAATTCCATTGGTGGAGTCTAGGGAGGATAAAATATACGCATACCTTACCACTACCTCGTGGAGGTAGAGAGGTGTTTCCGCAAGACCCTCAGCTCAAGAGCAGCAAACCCAAAGAAAACATAGCAACTGACAAAGGAAGCAGTGCAAAACTTACAAGAAAAGAACAAGAACAACAAAATAGTGTGATAATCAAACACAGTAAACAATAGATGATGATAGATATCAAAATCAAGTACTGCAATAATATGACTAGTACAATGACAAACACCAACAAGCCTAAACCCTCATAAAGCAAAAGCAACCCTCCACTACCTACTAACCTTCTACCCTAGTACACGACCTCCATAGCCTCCTATCTATGTCATGTCCTCAGTATGTTGAAGATGCACCATGTCCTACCTTATCACCTCTCCCTAATATTTCTTCAACTTACCTCGGCCTCTCATTGACCCTATTATCTTCAACTTCTCGCACCTCCTTACCGGGGCATCCTACATCTCTTCACCTGTCCAAACCATCTCAATCTCCCTTCCCTCATCTTGTCCACCACGAAGGCCACTCCCACTTTGTCCTGGATATACTCATTCCTAATTTTGTCACTCTTAGTATGCCCACACATCCATCTCAACGTCCGCATTTCGCACTCGCATCTTCTAAATATAGGAGTTCTTGACAGGCTAGCACTCTGTCCCATACAACAAAGCCAGTCTAACCACCACTCTATAAAACTTACCTTTATGCTTTGGTGGTATTTTCTTGTCACCCATGACACCAGATGCAAGCCTCCGCTTCATCCTAGCCGTACCAATACAGTGTGTGACATCATTATGGATTAACCTATATCCTTGGATCTTAGACCTCAAATAATTAAATCTTTCACTCTTCGAGATAACTTGAGTATCAAGTCTCACTTTTACGTCTGTCTCAAGCATCTAATAACTAAATTTACATTCCAAATACTCTTTCTTGGTCCTTCCCAGCCTAAACCTTTTAGACTCCAAAGTCCGTCTCCACGCCTTCAATCTATCGTTGACTTTGCCGTGAGTCTCCTTGATCAAAACAATGCCATCTGCAAATAACGTATTACCTAGGTTGGCTTATTTATTCAGTTTAACGGTGAAAATGATTGAATTATCTTTAAATAGAGATTGACTTTACAAAAAATAAAATAAAATAGAAATTGTAAATTTAAAACTCCAGGGTAAACATGTGAAGTCATTAAGTTTAAAAAAAAAAAAAAAAACTAATGGGAAAACAGTACTAGTCAAAAACCTTTGAAAATATAATTAGAGAATCCCAAGTTAAAGAAGGCTGATGTTGACTACCTAGAGAGTAAATAAGTTAAACAACATGAGAAGGTCTTGGTAATATATTCCACCATAGTGGTGAACAATTGTGAATGCCTTACCTTTCTAATCCACAAAAACCAGAAAGTAATCAGTGGTGTCCACATGTTCACTTGCTTAACATAATAAAAATTCTGTGATGTCCGAGTGTAATATATGTGCCAAGTTAAAATAAGAAATTCAATTTGGAACTGAAGAATCTTTTTATGGAAAAGATTTTGTCAAAATTATCAGTAATAGTGCCACTCATCTCTTGGATACAGGTTACTGGGTAATGGGCTGATAATTTAACATAAATGTATGTTATGTTTACTTTAGAATGTTTATCAGGAGGCCTGGTTAACAGGAATCTCTTACTTTAAGGAAGTTTCTAGAAAAGAAATTCCTTATGATTTGACTTTGAGAATTATAAACCTTGGTGGGTTTTTTAACTGGATAAGATTAGAAGTCATTTGTTTAGGTTGTTGACTTCTTTTTTTTTTGGGGGCTTTTGTTTACATTCTTCTCTTGGAACGTGTGGTTATAAACTTATTATCCATTTACATTGAGTTATTTTGACTTGTTTGACATGTAGTTGTGCACTTATTTTGTAGATAGGCCAGTTAAAAGGAGACCCTCCAACTAATTCTGCATATATAATCAAGGTATATTTCTGAATTTGGTGCTCATGCAATATGCTATCATTCTTATCTCTAGTTGCGGTGTATTGTACTCTATTGCTATTACTTACCAATGTAATTCATTAAATTGACTCATGTGTTGGGATTTTAAATGCATGTAATAGGTATTTTAGGAATTCATACTTGACTAGTGTTTCTCCGATATTCCAGGTTGAACTGTTAGCTGCTAAAAATCTAATTGCTGCTAATTTGAATGGCACATCAGATCCATATTCAATCATCACTTGTGGCGCACAAAAAAGATTTAGGTGACTCTTATCTATTTTTGTTATCCTGTTATCTTGGATGGCCAGTCATATAAATAGATGTCTCCTAGTTGATGCGACTGAAACCTAGTTGATTGTTGAAGAGGAAGTGTGATGATTTTCTTGTGCAATTACATATTTGTAAATTGAATGTCCCTTCCAGTTGCTATTAAAGTTCAATTAAACAAGCATTTATGAATTTATTTTAACTTGAATATCAACTTGAGAACCTTATTACTCCCTCCATTCCATATTAATTGAATTTTTGAGGCATTTTCCATTTTTCAAATAACTTAATTGTTCAATCT
Organism: Solanum gracilifrons; assembly: GCA_029582605.1. NCBI lineage: Eukaryota > Viridiplantae > Streptophyta > Magnoliopsida > Solanales > Solanaceae > Solanum > Solanum gracilifrons. The sequence continues at coordinate 6,045 of JAJOOH010017014.1, forward strand.
TCAAAATCTTCAAGACTATTTTTAAAATATTCTTCCAATTTTACCCTTCATTTGGATTTTCAATGTGATGACTTCAATAAATTTGACAATAATTAATAAGGGTAAAAATGGAAAACTATGTTCAATTTATGTCTTAATCTACTTTTCTTAAAAGGGTGTGAAACACCTCAAAATTTCAATTAATATGGAATGGAGGGAGTACATCTTAGTCCTTTCCTTTTTTTTGAAAGTTAGTGCTAGTTTTGCTTCTGCTGGTACGATGATCTTCTTCTGTTTTTCATCATCTTCCAGTTTTTTTTTTTTTTATATAAAATGATGACTATGAAAATATTGTTAAAATGAGATAAAGTTGTTTTGAACTTTATGTTTTGAGAAAATGGACAATATCTTACATTGGTGGTTGGTTTGGTTTTAAGATGGTGTTTTACTTCATGTACTCTGTAGTAACAGTTGAAAGTCAGTCACAGTTTATCTGATCAGCTGAGAGCATACGTTCTCTTCTCAGTCAGTTGATTTGTTTACAATGGGTACAATCTAAGATTTGTCTTTAAATTCATCATCAGAAGCAGAGGGCTCCAGCTGGGGGTGGGGGGTGGGGAGAGGGAGAGATAGTTATGTTGACTAGGCTTGAGATATGTGTGTGTGCGTGTGTATGCAAGCGTACACTTTGGGGTGATGAGGAATGGTTAAGTTCTTATACAAAAGCATATATTCAGCATGTATTGTTGCATCTGGTTAACAATGTGTACTCTTGTACCTGTTGTAGTTCAATGATCCCTGGCTCAAGAAATCCTATGTGGGGGGAGGAGTTCAACTTTTCTGTTGATGAGCTGCCAGCAGAGGTAAGCTATTCAACAGATCTTGTCAAATGAAGCACAAGTGCTATATTGTGTTTCTGTAATACTCTTTGGAGGTAGTGCTCTAAGTCATTTATTACATTAACCTGTGGCTACATGAATTTTGGTGTTCTTGGTCATTTTCTTTAGAATATTTCTCAATTGTGCTTGATTGTTCGGCAGATAAATGTGACGATATATGATTGGGACATAATTTGGAAAAGTGCTGTTCTTGGTTCAGTGACTGTACCTGTTGAAAATGAAGGTCAGACAGGTGCTGCTTGGCATACATTGAACAGCACATCAGGGCAGGTATCTATTGATTATTTCATCTTCTTGTTTTCCTTTTTCTTTTGGAATAATGCATCATGGTTTTGCTTGATTCCGTAAAGTTCTATCCTTATGAAACTAAATCATGCCCGTTTCTTTTCCAGGTTTGTCTTCACATTAAAACAGTAAAACTCAATATCAATTCATCAAGGTAGGGCGTTGTCTTCTTTTTGGGGCATTACATTTCTTCCTGTTTGAATGTCAACCATTCTGCATGGGACAAATGCTATTTACTAAAATGCTTAACCTGGCAATATTCATTTTAGTTTATTAGGCTCCCTTTCTTGGTTCATGCATTCTCTTTTTTTGATGAACTTGGTCCATGTATTCTCTGCCTCTCAAATGTACATACTATATCAAAATGAGCTGATGTTGAGATTTATGTCGTCGTCATTGTTAGAGTGGATAAAAGTCTCACATTAGTTGGGGAATGGACTGGTGGTCTCCTTGTATGGACTTCGACAATCCTCCCCTCATAAGCTAGCTTTTGGGGTTGAGTTAGGCTCAGGTGCCCTATCTTTACATAGTATCAAAGTTAGGTTCATCCCCTGTTTGGGCTCCCAATCCACGTTTCAGTTGGGCTTGAGCGTGAAGGGGATGTTAGAGTGGATAAAAGTCCCACATTGGTTGGGGAGTACACTGGTGATCTCCTTGTATGGACTTAGACAATCCTCCCCTCATGAACTAACTTTTGGGGTTGAGCTAGGCCCAGATGTTATCTCGACCTTTGCCTCCTTTTCTATTTAGATTCTCGTTATCTTTACAATCATCATCAACATACCCAGTGAAATCCGACAAAGTGGGGTCTGGAGAGGTAAGTGTACGTAGACCTTACTACTACCTCGTAGAGGTAGAGAGGCTGTTTTAGAAAAACCCTCGGCTCAAGTGTATCAAACTCAAGTACAAGAAGAAGAAATCAATACAGAAAGCGTAGCAACTAAAAGAAAAGCAATGTAAAGTCTACAAAAGAACTATAACAACAAAATAATGTGATAATTGGAAATCAATAACAAGACAACTATAGTGGCACGACTAGTCCTATGACATGCCATAAACCTTCACAAGGCAAGGCAACACTCTACCCCTACTAGCCTTTTACCTTAATACGCGACATCCATTCCTTCCTATCTAAAGTCATATCCTCGGTAATATGAAGTTGCAACATGTCTTGTCTAATCACCTCTCTCTAATACTTTTTTCGACCTACCCCTACCCGTCCGCGTGCCCCCTACATCCAATCTCTTGCATCTCCTCATTGGGGCGTCGGTACACCTCCTCTGCACAATCCCAAACCATTTCAATCTCGTTTCCCTCATTTTGTCTGCCACAAAGGCCACTCCCACCTTCTCCCAAATAACCTCATTCCTAATCTTGTCAATCTTAGTACTCCCACACATCCATCTTAACATCCTCATCTTCGTAACATGCATCTTCTGAACATGTAAGTTTTCGACCGGCCAACACTCCACCCATTAGAACAAGGACGGTCTAATCACCACTCTATATAACTTGCTTTTAAGTTTAGGTGGTACCTTTTTATCACACAATACTCTAAAGGTAAGCCTCCATTTCATCTATGCTGCCCCAGTGTGATGTGTGACATCATTATTCATGTGCTACTTTGGATGACAGACCAAGATATTTGAAGCTTTCTATCTTGGGAATAGTCTGAGAGGCCAGCCTCACTTCCACGCCTGCTTCATCCAACAAAAGACTGAATTTGCACTCTAAATATTTTGTTTTGGTCCTACTCAATTTGAACCCTTTGAACTTCAGATTTTGTCTCCAAACCTCAAACCTATCATTAAATTTGTTCTATGTCTCATCAATCCGTACTATGTCATGCGCAAATAACATTCACCATGGAATTTCCTCCTAAATAGACCGCGTCAGCTCAGCCATCACCAAGGCAAATAGAAAAGGGCTCAACACTGATCCCTAATGTAGCCCCATCTCAACATGGAAGTGCTCCTAGTCTCCTCCCACCATTCTAACCCGAGTTTTGGCTCTATCATGCATGTCCCTTATTGCCTAATATAAACCATCGGGACACCTTTAGCCTCTAGACACCTCTAGAGGACATCCCTCAGAACTTTGTCATAAGCCTTCTCAAGATCAAGGAACACCATATGTAGGTCCCTCTTTCTGTCCCTCTATTTCTCTGCCAGCCTCCACACAAGATAGATTGCTTCAGTAGTCGATCGCCTGACATGAATCCGAATTGATTCTCTAAAATAGACACCCTCTCCTCACCCTCATCTCCACCACTCACTCCCAGGCATTCATAGTGTGGTTTTGATACCCTGTAACTATTATAGTTTTGGATATCATCCTTGTTCTTGTACAATGGAAGCATTGTACTCCACCTCCATTCGCCGGCCATTTTAGTTGTCTTAAAAATAGCATTAAATAACCTAGTCAACCACTCCATACCTGCCTTATTAGTGCTCTTCCAAAATTCCATCGAAATCTTATCGGGTCCGGTCACTCTTCCCCTGCTCATCCTACTCATAGCACGTCTCACCTCCTCAACCAGAGAAAATGACCAAAATGGTCCTTAAAGTATGGGTAATGCTTTATTGTATTTCACTTAATTGAAATGGTCCTTAATGTATAATAAATGTGATCATTTAGTCCTTAATATATTTCACTGGATTGAAATGATCCTTAATGTATAACAAAAGGTGTTCATTTGGGTCATTTACCCTAAACTTAATAGATTTATCAAAATAACATGTTAAATTTAACTGTGGACCCCACATGGCTAACAAAATCCGTCATTGTTGTCTTCTTTGTTGGCTCCATCAAAAAAATCCATGAAATCTAACACCATTTTCTTTACTTTCTCAACAAAATTTGTTATTCTTGCTTAAAGCTGAAATGGGTATTAGGTTAGTGGAGTAATATTTTAGAAAAAAGAAAATCATAAATTTTGTTGGAGAAATTGGTGTTAGATTTTATGTTCTTTCTTTGGAGCTAACAACAAAAAAGACAATGGTAAATTTTGTTAGCCACATAAAGTCTAGTAAATTTTTTTTGACAAAAAAAAGTCTAGTAAAATTTAACACTTTTTTTGATAAATGTATTAGGTTTAGGGTAAAGGACCAAAGTGAACACCTTTTTTCATTCATTAAGGGTCGTCATTTCAATCAAGTGAAATATATTAAGGACCAAAATGAACACCTTTGTTGTATATTAAGGACCAAAATAAAGCATTACATATACATTAAGGATCATTTTCTCCCTCAACGCTAAAACACCTACAGTACCCAAAATCCCGAAGACTTTTAGAGTGCACCAATTCACCCAACACAATGTCTCTGTCCCCTTTTTTCGTTTTAGAGTTCGTGGAAGTAAGCTTGCCACTTTTGCTTAATAGAGGTCTCGTCTACCAATACCTTCTCTTCCTCATCTTTCCTACACTTCACTTGATCCAAGGTCGCAAGCTTTTCTCTCGCTTTCACGAGCCTATACAATCTCTGATCCCCACCTTTATCCCCTAGCTCGACGTATAAGCGTTCAAAAGTTGTCGTCTTAGCATCCTTGACTGCCAACTTCGCTTCTGTCTTCGTTGTCTTATATATATCCCTAAGCATCCACTATCCATCCTCATCCAACCACTTCATATAGGCAACCTTCTTTGCCTTGAACTCCTCCATTCCATCACCAAAGATCCCTCTTGATACCCCTTGTATCTCTGGAGCTCCTTTCTCTGAAAAGGGAGGAGTCAAGTCACCCCATCTAATCCTCAGTCGATCATAAAAAGTTTCTTTCTTCTATCCTTCTTATCTCCAAGTCCATCACCAAAAGCCTATGTTGGATAGTAATATCTTCATTCTGAATAACCTTGCAATCCTTACAAAGCTATCACCCTTCTGAAGGAATAAGTAATGTATCTTACAAAGATATATGCTTTAAGGAATCTTACAAAGATGTTGGATTTATGTGCTATACGGAATTCTGTGATTGGATTACTTACAAAGATGTTTATGTGTAATGTTACATAGTAGTTGAGTGAAACTTTTCTTCCCTTTTCCTTTTCCCCTTGTAAAGTCTCCTAATGGTTGGGAATGCTACAAATGTTCCTGCATTGAAGTTTTGCGTTTTGCTGAGTTATGCCTGAAGGAATCTTGGGTATGACCCTAGTTTAGCACGAGTTATTATAAGGCATGTGACTTGTCCGACACGCACCCGTCGACATTTTTGAAGAGTCTGAGCAACATAGAATGTCACAATTCTGAAATGACTTGAATGTTTCTAAGAGGATATTTTCAATTCCCTAAGTTATGTTCTATAGAGCTTGTATGGTTAAGCTATGAGAAACATAGGAGAAAATATTATTGAATTGTGTATCTACATTGTTATATCTAAGTTGCTCAGACTTATGTGTGGGTGTTTGATACGGGTACGGATCTAGAAGTCAGATCCTTCATGATCTAATTTTTAAGATTCGGGGATATGGATCCATGTATGGATACGGGTGCGGGGATTCACTTAAAAATAATTAAAATATCTAAAAATAGAGTGATAAAACCTAAATTATGAGATATTATGCGGAGAACTTGAGGAGAATCCTAGAAAGGAGATTAAAGGAAAAAAAGTGACATAGTAATGTCTATATAAAAGGTATTCCGTTTTGTTTAATTTTCACCTTAGCTTTTGTATTGATTACTGAAATCATTAAAAATGTCCAAACTTTCCCCTCGATTTTGGTCAAAGTACCCAAAATTGGTTGACCAAATAGGACACGGATCCCACACCCATATCGTGTTGACATGGATGTGGCACCAAAAGTGAAGAGTCCGAGCAACTTAGGTTATAATCCGTCAAGCTAGTGCATACACATCATATGTACCGAGCTTGTTACAGATGTACTTAATACGAGGATTACTGAGGGACTTACTGAAAATATCTGCAAGATGATCACTTGACTTCACAAATTTTGTAACAATATCTCCAGGGAGCTTCTTTTCTATGAAAAAGTGACTGTGAATCTCAATGTGCTTAGTCCTCTCATAAAATACTGGATTTGATGCGATATGAAGGGGCTTGGTTATCACACGCAAGTTCTATCTGTCCAAATTTTAGTTCTCTAAGCAACTATTTAATTCAAATTAGCTCGCAAGTTGTTACATTCCTCGATATTCTACTTGCACACTAGATCGAGCAACCACACTTTGTTCTTCTACTAAAACACAATAGCTGGATGTAGAATGTTTATTAGAAGGTGATCCTACCCGATGAACATATGTATATCCCATGATCTGCTCTTGGCCTCGATCCTCGAAGAGTAGTCCCTTACCTAGTGTTGACTTTATATATCGGAGAATGCAGACAATTGCATCCCAATGAATTTCAGGGGGAGAATCCATAAACTGACTTACAATACTCACAGGAAAGAAATGTTAGGTCTAGGTACTGGGAGATATTTCAACATACCAATCAATCACCTATATCTTCTAGGATCACTAAGTGGCTCCCCCGTCCTAGTAGGAGTTGTGCATTTGGATCTATAAGAGTGTCAGTGAGTTTACATCCCATCATTCCTATCTTCTCAAGAATGTCTAAGGCATACTTGTGTTGCAAAATAAAAATACTTGATCTGGATTGAGCAACTTTAATACCTAGAAAATACTTCAATTTGCCAAGGTATTTGGTTCGGATATGCTGAACGAGTTGTTGCTTAAACTAGTGATTCCATCTTGAATTGCCAGTAATAGTGATATTGTCAACATAGACTACCAAATAAATACATAGATTTGGAGCAGGATGTCGATAAAACACATAGTGATTAGGGGTGGCAAAATCAAAGCCAACCCGTTTAAGTAACCCGCCCATTCATTAGCTCAACCCATTAAAAATTGGGTTGATATGCAACCCGAATTGGCTCATGAGAAATCTTGTCAAAATATTTTAAAAAAACTTTTATTTCAATTTAGTGTGTGATATATAGCCATAATAAAGAAAAAAATAATTTTATTAGGTACTAAAATAGTTTAAAAGAACAAATTAAACAATTAAACTTAGTAAAAATTGGATTGGGTTGAGTCTTGACTCATTATATAACTCATTGCCTAACTCGTTTTGACCCAAACAAATTTGGGTTGGGTTGAGTTTTGACCCGATTGTTGTCTTAACCCATTATGACCCGCCCAAATTTGACCCAACCTGCCCAGTTGCCACCCCTAATAGTGATCAACCTCATTATGAGTTCCGCCAAACTCATGAATTACTGTGCTGAACTTTCCAAACAAGGTTTGAAGAGACTATTTCATATTATAAAGTGACCGTTGCAATCAACACTCCAGGTTAGACTCTCCCTGAGCCACAAAACCAGGTGGTTGCTCCATATAAACTCCCTCCTAAAGGTCAATATGGAGAAAAGCATTCTTATTGTCCAACTGGTAAAAAGGCCGGTGGAGGACAACATCCATGGATCGGAAAAAAACGCACATATGCTATTTTAGCCATGAGAGAGAAAGTATTACTCTAGTCAAGCCTAAATATCTGTGTATACCCATATACTTTTTTTAATGATTTCAACCTCTTTCCTGTGGTTAGGTCTAATTTTCCGGCAACTGAAACTGTTTTTTTCTAGATCCCACAAGATGTCTTGATTTGATGTATTTAGCTCCAAAAATACGAAAATCAGAACTTCAAGCCTTAAGATTACTTCTGAATCATTAATGGGAAGTTCAAACTATTTAGCATGGGTTTCTGCGATTGAGTTGTGGTGCAAAGGTCAAGGTGTTCAATATCACTTAACCCAAAAGGCTATTGAGAAGTGAGATAGATGAAAAGACCAAAGCACCGCGGGAGAAGTTTGACGCTCAATTATATAGTCTCTAGTGACGACCTGTTGATTCCAAGATAATTCCCTTGCATCTTCCATTCCATACATGCTATTAAGTCTGTGAAAAGGCTCGCACTTAATAAACTTATGACACATCTCGTTTTTATGACGTGATATCTCAAATGAAAAAAATAAAGAAACAAGAATCAAGTATGTCAACTTACTTGGGACAGGTACATGCAGTCACGGAGGAATTTGAGGGTTTGATGCCAGTTACTACAAACGTAGAAAAGCCAAATCTGGGTGTGATAACACATAATGATAACATACAGGTTGGTACTAAAAAAAAATAACACAGAGTAACAAATTATCATTAAGAAGAGGGGGAAAATTAACCAAACAGTGAAACACTTCTGTGAGAAAAGGGGAAGGGGGGAAGAAAGAGCATGTATGATTTTGCTGATCCTTTATTTCACTAGTTGGCAAGTGGATGATGAGATGTAATCTAATTTCTTTGTTTTGCAATAATTAGATAATGTTTTCATGTTCAATTTGAACATTACTCGCTTTCAATGGAGAGTTGCAGGAGACTTATTTAGTACAAATTACTCTTTCGATTGCTGGAATATTATTTATCCATCAGCAAAATAACTGATCATATATTGTTATGGTTCTGTCGTATCTATCTCACCAAAAGATAATATTTCTGGGAGCTGGTGGATAATGTTCTTTCCCTCTCCGTTTCTGGTGTCTTAGGGGTTTGAATGGCTGTGCTAATACTCGTAGAAGGATTGCTTTGGATAAAGAAGGGCCTACTGTAGTTCATCAGAAACCTGGGCCACTGCAAACAATTTTTGATCTCCCTGCTGATGAGGCAAGTGCTGATTTGGTTTTATAGAGGTCTCTTAGTTTTGCAAGGATACTAAGTTGGACAACTAGACTATTCAGCTTGATTGCTAAAGGAACCATTAATTGCAGGTTGTTGAGCATAGTTATTCTTGTGCACTTGAGAGGTCATTTTTGTATCATGGACGTATGTATGTCTCCTCGTGGCATATTTGCTTCCACTCAAATGTATTCTCAAAGCAAATGAAGGTCAGTTCCACCTTAAAGTTCTATGCCCTAAATTGGAAATTGCAACCTTATGAATTTGCTCTTTGAATTTTTTCAAGCATTTACTCGTGATGTTTGTTTGTTTGTCTTTTTTCCCCGATGCTAATTAGCTTGTCCTGGGTGCAGTACTTCCATTCAGAAGGCTAGTTACAAATATTTCTACTGTGACCTCACTGGTGGATATTTTGAACTTTGGAGAATGTTATTCAAAATTTGTTGGAATTTTTTTCTGATTGATAAACAAAATTTGATTCTGGCTAAAAACATCCCTTTCTAATTCTCTAGTATATGCGCTTGGTTCTATATCCTAATATTTTTCTTTCCAACCCTGGATCTAACTGGTCAAGACTGTATTTTCCCCCAGCCATTTTGATATTGTAAATTTATCTCAAGAATGCTGAAGCTTGTGTATTCTAGGCTGCTCATTTGACCATGCTTATATTTCTCTTTTCACAGGTAGTTATTCCTTTGGGAGATATTGACGAGGTATGATATTATCTGTGCATGTTATCAGGATTGTCATTTGCAAGTTGTCACAGTGCTTTGGGAAGGTTGCCTTGGAAATATTTTGGAAATTGATGGTAGTGTTATTTTGCTTTTAGATAAGGAGGAGCCAGCATGCATTCATTAACCCTGCTATTACAATAATTCTGCGTACAGGTGCAGGCGGTCATGGGGTACCTCCTTTAGGAAATCCTGATGGTTAGTAAACCAACCTATTTTGTGAATTTCAATAATTTTATATGCTTTCTCTTCCTTTAAATGAGTCGGCAAGTTAGTTACCTATTTCAAAAAAAAAAAATGAGTCGGCAAGTTGGATAATGAATGAGCTTTTCAGTTCTTTTGGGTTTTGGTTTGTTAGGAGGAAAAGCCCCGTGCAAACTGATTTTTGGGTTGAGGTGTAGAATGATTGACTGATTTGTTAGGAGGAGATTCTCTGAGGACTTGTATAACTCTTGTAGACTCCTAGTGCGATAATGCGAGAGTCTAAAGTTCATGCCAAGTTTCCTTTATATAGTATCTACTTTTATAAAGAAAATGATGACTGACCCAAAATAGTATCTACTTTTATTTTAAGAAAAATGAAATTTTACAACAACAATCAGCAGTCCATTGAGTCTATTGTGAAGCAGATAATCCAAGACATTCATTCAAGAGGAGCTATAAGCAGCAGTCTTGGCTGGATCACCATAACTTCTACCCTATATAGAGTAGAGAATAGCGTGTTGTAGGATTATTTTTGTTTGGTAGGTGCTATACTGAACTGTAACAACAAAAACAGCATACCCAGTGAAATCCCACTAAGTGGGGTCTGGGCTTCTGAATGGCAGTTGGGTCATAATGTCAAATAGGTATTTATTTTTCTTTGTTCATTGCTCACTTGATAATAAAATGGTTCCTTAATTATCAAAAATAATAAATGAAATTTTAAGTACCATATAACCCAGAATTACTCAGATAGAAAGCACAATATTTATCTAGAGGTGGAAGATTGACCCTGATCAACTCAGTCTTATGCTTTGCCAACAGATTTGATGTCAGTGTTTCTTCTCCCACCTAAGGTGGAGGAAAGAATTGATGCATTAAGGAGCAATTTTTTGTGGAATGGAGAGAAAGAGTACAAAGGATTTCATTTGGTCCAATGGAAGACTGTAAATCTTTCAAAGAAACAAGGTGGGTTAGGCATTAGAAACTTGAAGAAACAGAACAAAAGCCTTATGATGATGAAGTGGTTGTGGAGATTTCCTAAAGAGGAGCAGGCCCTTTGGGTTAGAGTGATTCAGGCCAAGTATGAGAAGATAGACTACTGGAAAACTAAGGAAGTGACTTCTAGGGATGGCAATGGGGCGGGGCGGATGTGGGGTGGGGCGGGTTTAAGGCCTATGCGAGGCGGGGCGGGTTTAAGGTTGTGCGGGGCAGGTGGGATGTGGGGCGGGTTGAAGTGGGTTTTTTTAAAACTAATGCGGGTTGGGGTATATGTGATTTTATGTGGGTCTAAATTTAATTTTAAATTTTTACATGTTATAAGAGTGATAGAGCATTATTTATTAAGATAATTTCTTTAAAGCTACTAAAATATTCAAGATAGTAAATGAAAATGGTTCAATAAAAAATAATTCAATTTCTTACATGTTTTCCAGATGACCTCAAAAAAATAAAAAATTTTGTCACTATCCTATTAAATTAATACAACTTAATGAAAAAATGAATTTATTTTTAGTATCAAACTTAACTAGAAAAAGAAAATATTAAAAAAAGTATGCAAGGCGGATTCATGTGGGGCGGGTCTATGCAGAGCGGATTGAAAATGAAAAAAAATGTTATGCAGGGCAGGGAGGGGTGGATTAAAAATTTTGCAGGTTAAGCTCAACCTGCCCCCGCCCCCACCCCCACCCCGCACCACCCCATTGCCATCCCTAGTGACTTCTGCCTATGGTATTAGCCTATGGAAATCAATCAGAGATTTGTGGCATAGTTTCTTCAAAGAAATAGATTCAATGGAAGGAAGATTTTGTTTTGGGATGATAACTGGTTAGGAAATGGCAGCCTCAAGCAGCTCTTTCCAGACATCTATCTGCTGAATCAACAACAACAAGCCATTGTGCAAGAAGTCTGGTCCATCTACAAGACTGGGAGGTGGATAGACTAGCTGAATTTTATGGCACCCTAGACCATTTTGAAGGATTGAAAGAGGGAGAAGACACTCTCAGGTGGATTCATCACAACAAAGGGGAATACATATGTGTCCTATATATTTTGTTTGTGAGAAACGGGCAGAGATAATCAACCATCTGTTTCTTCACTGTAGGGTGGTTAGACAGCTTTGGAACTTGTTTACGAGCTTTAGGGGCACAAGTTGGACCATGCCACAAAGGGTAAGTCAGGCTATAGAAAGCTGGAACAATGAAGGTAGTGGCCGTACAGACCAAAGTAGATGGGGAATTGTCCCAGCAATGATTTGGCGGACCATATGGAAGGAAAGAAATATGAGATGTTATGAGAGCATGAGTAGTCCTTTACATAGGATTAAAATGAATTGCAATTATCACTTTTTGCTATTGGTGCAGTTCTGAGTATGTAGATGATCCTATACCTATTATAGATATCCTAGGTTTTTTGTTAGATGAAGTAGGATCTAGTTTAGTTTTGTTGAGTATACTCAACTGTATGTAGCTCCATGATGTAAATTTGGGATCCTACACAAAACTGTTACCTTTGTCAAAAAAAAGAACTTCTCATTGCAAGTTTTCTTTTTCTGCCACCTAATACTCAAAGCTTTTAGGGAAAAATGTAAAACAAAAAAGAGCTCTAATATCTACCTGTTGGCTGGCACCACATGTTTTTCAAGCTAACAACAAACTAAAAAACATACACAATTAACTCCTCTATCAATACTCTTTCAAGAGAAAACGAGATACAAATTGCGAAGAAGAGAAGTTCTTTATTTTAACTCATGTTAGATGGTTGAATTTAATATTGACATTCTTGATTCTTAATATCGATTGTCTAATCACATCACTTTGCAACTTCCAGGGAGAGTACGATATATGTTCGCGTCTTTTTGGAATAGGAATCATGCAATTAGAGCCTTGCAACGATCATCAACGAACTATCATGCCATGCTAGAAGCAGAGAAAAAGGTATTTCTGTGCTTTGATTAATCCTTTTTTCTAATTATTTGAGACATTAAGCAGTTATACATTGTTAATGAAGGTTGCTTTTAGAACATCCTACAAATCAAATTGCCTGGTTCACTGTGTTTTTCCTCTTATTTTTTTGTTGATGAAGTTATAATTTATTAATGAGATGGGGAGATCCCACATACAAGGTGTACACAAAATGTAGAGAATCTAAAAGGAAGACATGAGTATTTACAAAGAGCATCAACGGTAACACAATATCAATAAGTGCTTCAAAGTTGTACAAATTTGTTATTTCCAATAATCTATACAAACAAGTTCTCTATCTGTTCAAACGCTCTCCTATTCTCTCTTCGCATATTAGCTGCATGAGTGCAGGCAGGAGGAGCTCTTCTGATTTCCTTCTCTTTCTCCCAATTTATATCCTAGAAGCACATCTCCGGCAGTCCCTAGTATCCATGTTACACTCAAATTTATGCTACAGACCATACCCATAATCTGGATGCAATAGGACAGTGACCTAGTAAGTGATTGCATCCTCTCCCAAGTCCCACCTGTGTTACTGTGCTGCACATTGGAAATATTTCCTACTTGAGTTAACTACCAAAAGAGTCATGTAGCATATAGGATATGTATCATGTAAGCTACCTGTTATAATGCATTAGCATACTAAACATCAAATTTATGTCTTTCTTCTATTTATCATCTTATCTCACTTCTAATTGATGGAAGATTTCTGCTAGCATAGTTAATATCTCTATTTACACTCTAGGTAAGAAGAAGACTTTGGATAGCTGCTTTATTTTGATTACCACATTGATGTTCTCTCATGAAGTGCTATACCGTGGTAGACTGGTAGGAAGCCGTTTAGGGTGATTAACATTCAGGCATATCGATGTACGTTCCGAGCATGACAATGCGTGTAGAATATAAAGAAAGAAAATAGAAAAAGGAAAGGGCTAGAATACATGTGTTGACTTGTGATGGATGATTCAATTGCCTAGTAGTGCATAAGAATGACATTAAGCACCCTACTTTTTGTGCTTGTAAAATAGATTCTTGTTCCAAGGAAAAAAGGGTGATTGCTTTCATCCTTTCATGTTGAGAGTTTTTTCAGATCAATTGTAAGAATATAATCCTAGACAATAATTTTAATCATCCGGAGCAGAGACATGGGCCTTTTCTAGTATAGCTTCTTGTCATGTTGATAACATCCCGATTACTTGGTTTCAAATAGGGTTGGATAAATTAGGTTTAGAAAGGAAGAGTTACTGATTAATATGTTGGCATTTATCATTTGTTTTTGTATTTTATCAAAAATGAAAGGAATGGTTATTGTTTGTAAATCAACGCAAACATGTTGGAAGTAGCATTTACGAGTCTCGTCAATGTGATTGCATTGTGTAACTGTGTAAGGAAGGTCCCAATTTACATGTTAATTATTGCCTGCCTAAATATTTTTTATTACTAAAGAATGACGCTCATGTTTCATTTCTCATAAGCATCTTATCAACTTGTTGGCCAAGCAAAAGAGCAAAGAAATGCTCTGTTAATCTTGGAGGCTACAAAACATTGCTAAGTGGTATAACAATTTGTTATTGTCACTGCATACTTCTGATGTTATGTAATAATATTTTAATCTGTGAGCTTGTTGAAGCAACATCATGTGCAGATGTGTTCTTAATCTCAGCAGTTTTAAATTTGTTCATAAAGCTTAGAATTTAAGAAATTTGTAATTATTTATAGTGCATCTTTTGGTCATGACAGTTTTCCCCAGATTTTCCATTCTATACCTACGTTTATCTTCTCGGTCATGATCCTCCATCCCCACAAATTTTCCGTCTTGGTTTTCTTTTAGGAGAGGGAACAGTCAGCACTACGTGCACATAGCAGCTCAGTTAAAGGAAGTAAAAAGATGGATATGAGCCGGGAAGAAAATGTGTCAATGACTGGGAAATCTCAGCCTTTTATCAAAGAAGAAGTCCTTTCTGGTATATACAATGTATGTATGAAACCTAAGCTCTTATCATTTAGCAACAAGAACCTCTTGATACATGATTTAAGATTTTATTATAAATTTTCAGGACACCTTCCCATGTACACCTCAACAATTTTTTGACATACTATTGTCTGATGGTTCAAATTTCACTACCAAGTACCGTATAGCACGCAAAGATTCTAATCTCAATGTAAGTTCCATGTCTTGGTTTCTTACAGTTAGAACGTTTTTGTGAACTGTGCTTCTCATTTTATGCATTTCAGAGCTCAAGTACTACAGTTTTGTTTACGTTTCCTTTATTTAAAAATAAAATAAAAAAATTGTGGGTGAAGCAGGATGTTTTACTATAGTTGGATGTCAAAATAATTTCTCACTCAATTGAAATGTATCTTTTGGGGCATATGCTCAGTCAAAAGTAAAGAGGTAGGTAATAGCTAGAGTTCAAAGAGGAAATAAGCATGTAAGTTACCTTGAAGAACCTGTGATGTTGATTATCAGGTTGTAGTGTTTCTGGTGCAATTTCTTATTAATCTCTTTCTATTTATTGGAAAACAAAGTAAGCAGAAAAAGTGAACTTGGTGGAAATATATTTTCTCCATATCTTGAATGTGATGGTATGTTGTGTGTAATCCAAATCTGCATGGAGACTACTGCTGAGTATATGCCCTGGCCTGTCAGAAGGGGCTGAAGAGGAGCAAGGGTTGCTGCTGATGGTTAGGAACATGAAAGTAGCACTGAGGGGAGAGCAATTTAGGAGATTTATGAGATGATGAGTTGAGAAGGGTTCTGAATCGAATGGAAAGAAACTGATACTTTAAGCTCTAGGAAATTCCCTTTAGGTTGATGAGGCATTAAAGCATAAAGCTAGAGTTGCCTATCACAATCTAAAAAAAGCATTACTTGCTCAGAAATCTTTTATGTTCTGAAAGTCTGATGAATTTGATACATCACTGGCCTCACTGTATCTGATCCCTATTCCTACACTAAATTTTTTCTATGATCAACAGGGAAAAAATGCTTATATTTTACTGTTACTAAACTACTTTAAATCTAAGTTGCTCAGACTCGGGTGCGGATGTCTGGTACGCGTGTGGATCTAGAGGTCAAATCCTCTATGATCTAAATTTTAAGATTTGGGGTGTGCAGATTCGGCTAAAAATAATTTAAATATCTAAAAATAGAGTTATAAAACCTAAATTATGAGATATTATGTTGAAAGCTAGAGGAAAAACTAGGGATGGCAACTGGGCGAGGCTAGGCAGGGTAGGGCATGCCATGACCCATTTAGATTTTTACTGGCCCTACCCCACCCCGTTTAGTAATTTTTTTTTAAAAAAATCCCTGCCCCGCCCCGCTTTATTAAGCCCTGCCCTACCCTCTTTTTCAATTTTTGCTTGTTATTTTTTTATTTGTAATATGTTCAATTCTGCTGTATAATATTCTTTCTGATTTAGAATACAAGTTCAAACTACTCTATTTTTGCCCTTTTAACGTGCATTTATACATGCATTCTTTAAACTTTTTGAAATAATCAAGATATTAAAAATTAAATATGAAATACTTAATCTCAAATTGAAAAAATAATATATATGTAAGAAAAATGAGTAATAGAGCAGTCTCTGACTTTCTAATAGCAATACAATTGTGAAATACAGTGGATTAGTGAAACTCATCAATGAAAGTGGTGTTCAGAGTAATAATCTACTTTGCTCTTTTCTTCTTACATAATTCAAAAATAATTGCAGAACTGTGTATAATCCCGCCCCATTTAGGTTTTACCCTGCCCTGCTCTGCTATAGAGTAGAAATAGAAATTTTTTGACCCGACCCGCCCTATTAATGTATAACC
>JAJOOH010017015.1:0-41162 GCA_029582605.1 Solanum gracilifrons
TCAGATTATCTTCATTAGTCTTTAGCTTTTGTATCTCGTTGTCCATACTATCCACTTTTGTACAAAGTGTAGTAATAGCTTTGAGTATCTTTTCAATGGTATCTTCTTCCTCAGTCTCAGTTTGAGTAGCTTTGTCCTGATAGGTAATCTGCAATAATATTCTTATCAGTTTTTATTACTTCAATTGTAAATGTAAAATTTAATATATTTAATACCAGTCTCCTTATTTCTTTTGTTGTTACCGAATCTTGTATTTTTCTAGTTAGCCACCATTTTACTTGTGTATTATCTGTTCTTATGATAAATTTGTTATATACAATATATGGTTCAAATGATAATAAACATTTATACCATCTTTGGGTGTACGAAGCGTATGACATATACCCAAATATTATGCGATTCTCTCTTCTTTTTAAATTTATATTTGTGGAATTTATAGCTTACTTTATTAAATATAATTATATTTACCTATTATTTGCAGGATAAATATGCATAATTCAACACTACTGCAGTACAAGTAATAATGAAAAAGATTCTCTTAAATTTACTTGTAGTTTCAGAATAAAAGGGCTTTACTTTTTTTTTCCTGATAATTAGTAATGATTTGTAAAAGTATTGGGCCATAAATCTTTTGTAAGACTTTTGCCTCTGCCGCCGACTAGAACCCAAAGCCTCCGCCGGCATGGCCGGTATGGCCACTAGTCAGTCATCTGAGACTGGCCAGAAACCCCAAAACACTACTCTCACCACCGCATCCATCACCAATTTCCCAGAACTCTAGCACCCCAAATCTCCCAATAACTCTAAATTGCCTGTCGTGTCTACGATATTGCCTACTAGTGCACAACTAGTCAAAAAACCAGATTATGATGAGGAGCCTAAAGTAAAATATGTAGATTTGCTAAAACCAGCCAATAAACAGGTAATACAAGACTCAATCCCATTAAAGATTGTGGAATACACCAAAGGGATGCCACGTATATCGTGGACTGAATATGAAGTGGACAAGATGAATGTTATAGAAGGTTTACAATTTGTTGTGATTGGTAAGTTTTCCTACAGGTGGCCTGACCTAGAGGATTTACGCAATGAAATTCCCAAACAATGTAAAATTAAAGGTGAATGCATGATCGATTAGCCTTCTTAGACACACACATATATTGATAAGGTTTAATTTGATGGATGATTCCGTAAATATACTCTAAAAAAATGCTTACTACATTATTGGGAAGAATGTCATAGCGTATCAGATGAGACCATTTATCTACGATGCAAATTTCAAGCCATGGGAAGAAACCACACAAGCGATGGCATGGATATCCTTCCCAAACCTCCTCCCTACCTTATTTGTAAAGGAATCTCTATTTTCCCTAGCATCTGCAGTGGGGGAAGCCAATCCACTTGGATATGGCTACCATCAATAGAATCCGACCAAGCAGTGCAAAAGTAAAGGTTCAACTGGATTTGACTGCTAAAATTCTGGGTTATATTGTGTTGGAAGTTTTCAATGGAAGAACACAGGTCAATAAAGTACAATAGGTAAAAATACAATATGATATGCTTCCTAAATATTGTCATACCTGTAAGCTTCAAGGACACGTGGAAGAGGAATGCATGAGCTTTCACGCTAAGCTCAAATGAAGGGAGGATGAGGCAGTACTTGAAGGAGAAATGAAGGAGGAATATTCCGATATACCTACACAGAAGAGATTCATAAATGGGAAAATTGTTCTAGCAAAATGGAACCCAGAAGCTGAAGATTCAAGATTGTTAATGGCACCACCAATTTAATAAAGGATATAGACAAGGAAAGGTCGGTTGCATCAAAAGGTGTTAATACTGCTAACCCTTTTGATGACCTACATGTAGAAGAGCTAGAGGATGGAGAAGCAGACAAGAATAAAAAAATAGACACAAATGAAAGTAGTAAAATTGATGAGACAAGGATAGAGGAAAATGCTGCTACACTTGACAGTTTAAACAATGACAAGCAGGCGAATCATAAGGAAGTAACCAGGCAGGAGTATGAAGAATTGGACTTCTCTGAAGGTTCAACAGACAAGAAATTAACAGTTGAGAAGATACCAAAAATTCCCTCGTAGGGAGGGAAGATGATAAACGCTCAACTTCACCTCATCCAATACTAGGTGTAGGCGATCGCAATCTAGTATAAACCCAACAAAGAGTTGGGGTTGATCCCAGAAGGATTAATACAAGTTAGTATTTAGTTACGAAGTTATAAACGTGGTCTAATCAATTGTAGAAAAAGAAATTATCGAAATCATTTCGATAAATCAAGTTGACACAAATGTCAGATGGGGTGATTAGGTTTTTCAATTAACAACTACAACAATTAGAAAGCAAGGGAATAATGAAATAGATATGAGATACTTAGGAATGTGATCGATTAAAGGCTAATTTCTCTAAATGGGTAATAGTAATATACTAACAAATGTTGAATCTTAGTGAGTAGGCTAGGCTATAGATGCAATAGCTTTCTCTCGAACAGCTATTACGATTCAAGCGAGGTCTCTCGAACCTCGACAAGCATAACACTCTAAGCAGCCAATACCTCAATTTATCTACTCTCTCGAGATAGATAGGTAGGATTGAGTTAAGATTCACTCTCTCGAGCTGAACCCACAACAACCCAATCACTACAATCATCAATCGATAACCTTAGTTCTAAAACCTCTTTCTCAAGCAAGCCTAGAACACTAAGTTAGAACTGCATTTGCAACTACAATTCATGGATTAATAAACAACTATCAACTAAACCCACTTCAAATCAACATGTAAATTAGTAAATAACAATACCCATAAGCTAATTAGAGGAAATAATGACATGATCACACCCCCAAGAATGGGCGTTTTGGCCACAAGTCATAAAAGGGAAGAAATCAATACAATTATGTTCTCCATAATCTGGAAATTGCAATCCACATCTTTACAATGATCCAAAATGCTTAATATCCAAAACCCAACTCAAAATCTACTAGAAAACTCTTTAAAATAAATAAAACAAAGTCTCCAATGAAAGCTCAAAGTTCTACAATAGAAAAATTACTCACGAAAATGATTGGATTCCAAAGTTTTTTGAAATTCAATTTATATGTTCTCAACTTTTGGCCTTTAGGACCACTAAGCGAGGTTAGTCGAGCATCGCCGACCTAGTCGGCGATGCGCCAATGGTTCCATTCAATCAATGGTTTGTCTTGGCTCTTTAACCTCAGAGTTTTGGTGATAAGGATCGAGGTCGTCAATCCATTCGTCAGTACGCCAACTTTCCATAACCATCACCAAGTAGGTTTTTCCCCTAGGCTGGCATGCTAAAACTTTTGAAGAGGTGGAGAGCCGCTTGGTGGCTCGCCGACTGGTCTTGGCGATCACCAAGACTGCCTTACTTCAACTTCTTCAGCTTTCTTCCCTCCTTTTTGACCGGTAATGTCCTTGCCTTGCTTCTTAACCTTCATTATTTCAATTCAACATTTTAACATCTATTTAGGGCATAAATTAGGCAATGAGGACAGTAAAACTATGAAAACAAAGCCCTAAATAAGTCAAAATCTCAGACTCATCAACACCACCAACTTAAACTTTTGCTTGTCCTTAAGTAAAACTCAAGACCAATTAGTTCAACAAGGATTTCTACATACAGTGCTACTCAAGACTCAACACAAATGCACACAAGAGGTTCAAACTACACATACAATGTTCAATTGTGCACTATAAGTTTCAGATTGTGACTAACCATCATCAAATAAAACTCAAGCTCACAATGCTTCCTTCAAATGCAAGTTCAAGCTCAACAAAAGCATTCAAATGCTCTCACACCAAGAATTATTGCACGCTCACACAAAGATTATAAACAAATTATGTATTTGAAATCAAATACAACTCTCACACTCCAATGATAAACACATGCATGACTCTACCCATTGGTTTGCCTTTATTTTCCAATCAACATTATTTTCAGCTCACTTTAGATCACAAAAGATCTTTTAAGGCTCGTAAGGTGTTGAGTGTAAAGGTATGATCATTTTGGTTTAGTGACTTCTACCTTTATAATGTATGGCCTGCATTTCACTTTTTCTCCTTCTCTTTCACATTCTATGATGTTCACAGTCCACCCTATTATTCATTTAAGCTTGACTCATTAGATATCCAATCTCTCTTCCTCTTTTGACAAACTTTATTTCACAAACTCTTCTCTTTTTCTATCTTTTTAATTTTCACCTTTTTTTTTTTTTTTTAAATGTAGGTGTTAAATCTTTTTCAGCATGATCCTTCAAAGGTGGATTATTCACATTCCTTGATTTTCCTTCTTTTTCACCACACCCAAAATTAGGTTGGCCTAAGTCGGCTATTCAAACGAACCAATAGTTCATGAAGGTTATAGCTGAAGGGACAAAGAGGTCAAAGTGTTTCAAGTTTCTTCCAAAGAAAAGGATAGGCTCAAATGGTGTCAAGCTAGATTCACACTCTCACAAGGTGGTCACAAAGAGGTATAATAACAATTTTTGGTTCACTCTTCACAAATTTTTCCTAAGATCACTTCCATCAATTGCTTACATTAATCAATCAGACTAACGGGGCAAGTTCTAGATATCATCAAGCACATAGTTCAAGACAACCTTACCACACATGACATTCAACACAATCATCAAACAAGATTCTACAATTTTTAGCTAGCGTGCAACGGTCATCACAAGAGATCAACTCAACAACCGGCTAGTCACAATGAAATGCTACGAGTTCACATATGATCTATGTAACTCAATTTGCATCATTATAGCCGCACTCATAATTCTCAATTGAGAGCACTATTCAAGTCATCGGTATTGATCACAACCGACACTCAAAATTGCAAGAGAAAAACTATAATCAAACACATCAAGAGGTAGAAATTTTTAAAATAGATTCAAAACCATTTGTAATTCATAACAAAGGACAAACACAATGGATCAAAACCGTATATATAAAAAACAAGATACGATCCAACATTCACAAAACAAAAATACCAAATATCCACAAAACTGCCAAAAAGAGGTAGGTATATATAGAAATACCTCACCCTGCCAAACTAGTCTAGAAGTTTTCCTCAAATGCAAATAAATAACAAAACAATATAAAAATAACAATAATGGTGTAAAAAGGGTCATCCTGCCAGGCTAAGCCTTGGGTGAGCTCTGCATGTCGGTGACTCCATCTATCTAGGCATCACTACCTGGCTCATTGTCATGACCCAGGGGTACCCCCTAGATGTAACAAGGCATACTCAACCCTGAAGGGTCT
The DNA here is from genome assembly GCA_029582605.1 of Solanum gracilifrons. Taxonomy (NCBI): domain Eukaryota; kingdom Viridiplantae; phylum Streptophyta; class Magnoliopsida; order Solanales; family Solanaceae; genus Solanum; species Solanum gracilifrons. Next base: position 5,296 of record JAJOOH010017015.1, read on the forward strand.
CATACAAGCCCCTTAGTATATCATAACATAAGATAATAGAAAAATGCAGAAATTTAAAACATTTTTCCTATACAATCAGTCTCATAATTATAGGTATTTGCCTCCATGCCCCTTCATGATTTGATATAGGTAATCGCCTCCACATCATTTAATAAGGATCATAGGTATTCCCCTCCATGTCCAACATGATATGATATAGGTATTCGCCTCCACATCATTTAATAAGGATCATAGGTATTCTTCTCCATGATCAACATAAAGGCTAATGGGTAATCACCTCTTGCCTTGCCTTAGGAGTCAGATATGTATATATAAGGGTAATCACCTCACACTCCTCATCACATGACATGGGTAGTTGCCTCATGTTTATTAACTTCATTACACATGAAAGGGTGCCTTTGGCTTACCGACTCAAGGAACATCATTAACTTAACTCTTTAGACCATGCGTGAGAAACTATCACCATCCATGATCTATTTATGATGGCTCTTTAGCCTTTGATTCAATTAGGTAAGAAAGCCTTTCAACCTAGAATCGTCCCATGTGAGAAAACCGTTCACATCATGTTTGTTATGTGTTCATGAGAATAGCCTTTCAATCAACACAACAACAATATAATGATCATTAATGCTTCACTCTCAAGGTGTTCTTAAAGCATATACATAAACTTCAAAAAACATGCATAATCTCATACTTCACCTCCTTGAGGTTCAAGACTTACTTTCAATCAACACATCTAGGGTTCAAGCACTAGACATGAATATCATCCTAACTCATGTGATTCTATCACTTCATGCATTCAAACATTCATGAGGTAGATTAGATGGGTAAGTTCCTTCAACAACAGCTCTATCTAATAGTCTACCATTATCATATAAGCTTCATTGTCAAAGCCTTAACATTCATGATTCAACACATTAGCCTTACTCCCAAATCCCTAGAAATCAACATTTAGAACTACAAGCTTTACTAACAAGCAATACTTCTCATAAGCATCTCATAGACCTAAGTCTCAAGGTATTCTACCCACATGTTTCATTCTTAAACAATTCTAGTCATATATCTTCATATGGGCTTAACCTCAAGCACTACTAGTCATAATTCATCATATAAGCTTTAATCTAGATCAAATCATGTTTAGGTGCTGTAATCTCAAACAATATATAATGTAATTCATCAACCTTAGAAGATCACATCTAAGCCCTCAATTTCCCTTTTCATGGCATAAAACTCAACTATATCAATTTGCGTTAGAATCTTAGGTTAATCATGAGTACATGTATAATCATACTAAAAACATACAATTCTATCATAAACAATCATAATCCACTCTATTGGATCATAACCCATAACATTAGAAAAAACCCTAGATTGACTTAGGGAATTCATCTTCTAAATTGGGGAAAACATGAGGCCTCATGGATGAAAGGGATCCATGAATGAATAAACCATCATACCTTGATTACAATGCCCACAAAGCTTGGAAGAGTGGAGACTTGGATTGAGCTAGCTTGATTCTATTCTTTTTCTTCACATTCTAGAGAGAGAATATTTGAGAGGGAGTTGGGTTTCTTTTGGGGTTTTGAAATAAAGACTTAGAATGAATTAATTTAGGGGTCTTAAGTCTTTATATAGGTGGTCTAGATTAGGGTAAAACGACATCACTTAATCCTAATTAAAACTGAAAGACCCTAAAGTACCCCTAAACTTAACCACCCAAAACTGTTTCATTGCCTCACCCACGAGACCCCGACCACGGGGCGTAGGTTGACCTACGGCTCAACCTTGTTGGGAGTGGTTTGGGGTCTGTGGCACTAAAAATGGGCACTTAACCTACGGAGCCCAACCACGTGGCGTGGACCCACCCACGAGGTGTGGGTCCTGCCCGTGGTTACAGCCTTGGGCAGATTTCAAGGAGGGCTCATCCACGAGGCTTCCCACGGAGAGTGGATCTAACCACAGGGCGTGGATGGCCCTCGTGGGTGACACCTTGGTGTTATAACATGCTAAACCCTCTAAAACATGCTAAACTTACCTCTTAAGTCTACGGGGAGTTATAATATCTACCCCTTGGGAACATTCATCCTCAAATGACGTTCTAGGCACTTCTTAATGTCACAACTCTAGACTAGCAACTCATTATGCATGCAACTCATCAAAATGAACAAACCAAATGAGGAAACATCGACTTCAAACTCAAGCATGATTAATGCATCTCTAGGAAGGTAGGAACTACATCTAGCAATCCATTATGCATGAAATTTCAACGATTCTCATATTCAAGGAAGAATTATCTTCTCCATAGTAAAACATACTCAACAGAATCTCATGTAGCCTATATGCAATATATACTCAAAGCATATTTCAAGGAGGAATTCTCTCAACTCCAAGTTACAACATGTTCATTAATACATCTCATGAAGTCTATAAGCACTATTACTGAATACACTACAACATGAGGAAGACAATCATATAAACTCATGTTCTTTCAAAACACAAGTTTTCACGAATATGCATAACATAAGGAAATATGGGAACATCTAAAAGACATATGACTTTGAAACATAATACAACTAAGAGGAACTTATCATCTCAACTTAACGGAGGAGTAGAAGGAAAATATAAGGATATTGGGACATCTCATTGGCCTCGGCCTCACAAGTAGCACCTTCAACTAATATCCTCAAAATCTCCTATGAGCCTACAAGACGGGGACTAAACTTCCCAAACTCATTACACCCTTTTAAGGTGAGAAATTCAAGTAAAATCAAATCATAAACATTAGGAACCCTCAATGACCTTGCTAACTAATCATATCATCTCCCCCTTGGGAACAAGCGTAAACGAACTTTTTAAACACCATTTCTTTTAATTCAACTAAGGTTGGATCAAGTCATCACTAAGCTTTCACATCCATCACACAAGAGAAGTCTAAACCTGGCGAATTACACTACTACCTTTTAGAGGATTCTACTCATTCCACACATCTAGGCATTACTTAAAAACCCTATTCATCAAATCTATCAACATGCCTCAAAACTCATCATGACTACGTCGGGTTCTACCATCAATAAAACATAACACTAATGCAACCACTTCATACTAAATACAACATCAAAGTCTATCATATCAAGTCTATCAAGCCAAATAAAAATAAAACTACACTGGAATCTAATGAAGCGTAAAACACATACTGAGAGAAACATCTGGAGGATACTCTTGTTCACCTCTATCTTGGAGAGCATAGAACCTATTTTTATTTGGAGCCCTCACACCCGAACCGATTGGAGTGGATGAAGGGTAGGGTTGTGTCACGCCCCGAGAGCACCCCCTAGATGTGACCAGCGTACTTGACCCCAAAGGGGTCGCATACAAGCCTCATAGCATTCATGAACATTAAAGCATATGAAAAATATAGCGAAATTAAAACTTTTCTTACAAATGAAATCTTTTATAAATGGAAGAGGACTATGACGCTATGTATCAAACCATCTATTTAACTTGGAATAAAACTCTTTCGTACAAACTAGGGACACGACCCTTGAAAGTCTAAAAATATAAAAGAAAGGCAATAAAGGACATGTGGTTGAGCCCTCAAATATAATGAGGCCTCACTAATCTTCTTCTTCTTGATCTCCTATGAACCTAGCCACGAGGATGGAAACCAATATCTCCAAAGCCTACACTTATAGAAAATGTAGATGAATTGGCTAACACAAAAAGTACTAAGTATGGAAGCCATGTACAAAACTATTTAAATATGCATAAAATGGGACATTTCATTTGAAATCATGCCATATGCAATTTTTGAACGTCATCTTTGAAATAGTTGGAGAATGCAACAAATAAGATAACTCACATACATTTCATTAAAGCAAAATAGATATCAATATAATACCAAGCATAGTCTCCAATATCAACATGAAACAAATCCCAATAATCACAATATATGGCCTCCAATCACAATAATAGAAAGGCAAATACCAAGATCATGAAGCAATCATCACATAAACGACCTCCAAGAAACACTTGTACAATGTATGGTAACTAACATGCATTTACAATGTACAACATAAGTGAAGATCATATTTATACTTATTTTATAGTAAAGCCATTAACGTAGTAGCCCCTAAAGAACACTTGTGCAATGTGTGGTTGGCATCCCATAATACCAACCATACTAAGTGCTCCTTTCAAGATACCTTAGTCATGAACTTCATCTTTAGACCTCATTATAACAATAGTTACAACTTAGGAAATAGTCATGTACATTACTTGAATTATAAGGGAAGTCATGCATCACAACTATCCATTCAGTATACATTAATGCATTCAAATCTCATTATAATGCAAAGGAACCATCCTATGACATCCTACTAATTCTACTTGTGAAATGTAAGAGTGAAGTCCCATACCCCTATTCCTAGTAAGTAAAGCTCATTAAGAAGTCATAGTATAATTCATGTCTCATTCATTACCTTTATTAATTAGAAAAAAGTAGCCTTAACCGACATAGACCATGTGAGCTATGGAATCCGTTGTCATGTAACCCCATACTGAGAAAGGTGTTCAACTTGCCTAAGGTAGAACTAAAATGTCTAGCTATAAGGTGGATCCACTAGCTAAGGTCCTATGTTGGCACATAGTTATAGGATAGGTAGATTGCTTCTAGAAACCCTCCCTACTGCATTGGCGGAGGGGCTTCCATAACATGAGTTCCCTTGTGGATGACCCTCGACATTGCATTGGCGGGAGGGCCTTTAACTCATTGTCCATATCCATTCAGTGCTAAGCAATATTTCCCAAATTATACGTCATTAGTCTTTGAAATTTATTTACATGTGTGAAGGATGTACCCTACCCCTCATTCAATACAATTCATAAAATAGCTCAAGGATTCATTAACGGTGAGAATGTACTTTCAACTTTAGAATCATAATTAGTATGTGAGGATAACTTTCACACCAAGATCATGTGTTCTCATGAGAATGCACTTTCAATCAACACAATAGGATCAACATGATTTATGTACAATTTATGCATAGTAATGTGTAAAGGTGCATACAAGAACTACACTTTCAATTAACACCATTTGATTACAGCATAATCATGTTTATGCATGAAGTGTATGTGTGTGTAATTGTCCTTGCAACTACCCAACAACAACAATATCATCATACTAGACAATACATATAATCTCAAGTGTAAGGGTAAGGGCAGAACTACCTTTCAACAATGCCAACTTTACGCATTATTCATAGGAGATTTACTTTCTAAATGAATCAATAGTTTATACACATCTTTCACTTATATGCACAAACCTTAGCAATTTACCCCTTTTCAAGGTCATGAATCATGTTTCACAATTACACCCAAATATACTACAATAGGCATGAATAGAACAAGATTCAATAACTCAATTCATATAGAAACAATTCATAATAATCATCTTGCATCAATACACCCATCACAATACTTGAAATTGGGGTCATGGGGGTGTTCATGGGTTCAAGGGGAATTTTACAATTGAAATCACCATTAAACATAAAAAAAATCCATAGTATAATGCAATTAACAAGATGAAATCATTTTTAGGAAGAACCCATGGTTAGAATAGAAACCCTAGTTCACAATTTAGGAAGAAGGGGAGGTCATAGGTCCAAGGGAGATTTTCACTAAAATCCATCAATACTCCATTAATCCAACCATAAATAATCTTAAAAAAACATAATAAAACATAATTAATCAATTGAATTCGTTTTTGAAGAAGACCCATGACTAGATTTGAAAACCCTAAAATTGGGGAATTTGAAAGCATAGTTTAAGGGGCTTCTTGGTGATAGCTAACAAAGAATGAAGAACTCCCATACCTTAACTAACAATCTCCAAGATATTTGGGGAAGAAACTTTGGAATCCACAAACCCTAGCTTCAATGGCTCCTTTCTTCTTCTTCTCTAACGGAGGATTTTTAGTGAGAGAAATATTTGAGAGAAAGATGGTCTTCTTTTATTTCTTTGAAAAGTGACTTAATAAAAGGGATTTAAAGTTAAAAAGATCTATATACTTGTTGGTAAAAGAATAGAATAATAGGGACTCAACTTTGGGAAAGGACTAAATACCCACAAAGTTTTTAACTTAAATTTATGCCCCTAGCCCGTCTGAGCTCGCCCTTTGGAACCTTGGGCTCGCCAAGTACACTAGGAGACTCGCCAAGTGAACCCTTGGCTCACCCTTTGTTCTAGTGAGCTCACTCAAAGGGATGGTCATTCGGTGAAGGAGGGGGTGCCAAAGGGTGACACGCCAACCAGGTTGGCTAGCAACCTTTTAGCTCGCCCTTTGGTCCAGCATCTTGGCCAAAGGGGCAGTCAACTAGGCGATGGAGGGGGAGCAAATGGGTGATCCGCCAAAATTCTTGTCTAGCTTCATCTTATCCCTCCATTGTTCCAGAACTAAAGCTAAGAGGGCAGTTCCTTAGGCGATCAAAAGGGAACAAGGGCAACTCGCCCAACCCTTTGGGCGATCAACCATCCCATCGCCAAAAGGCTCCATGAAGTAACATGGATTCCACCACCCTAGCTTGCTAGTTTAGTCCTAGCTTGCACCCTAGGCTCATTCCTCACCCCATTTAAGTTCTAAAGCAGCCTATACACCAACTCAAAGTCACTCTAACCCGAACGCCAAGGCTCTAGTTCATCCTATCATTTTGCGAGGCGTTACAGGTTGAGACCTACAATGACTATCCCTTTCATTTCTAGCAACTGTAGGGCAATGCCTTATCTTGTAGCCAAACTCACCACAACCAAAACAAACATTAGAACCTACTAGGCATTCACCCGTATGCCTCTTATAACACTTACTACAGCCTGGCAAAAGAACCCTACTACTACCTACCTGAGGCTTAGGGTTAGACACCTTTTCTTGGTTGAACTTATGAGTGTTTTTGAGGAACCTTTCACAGGAACTTTTGTCTATATCTAGGGCGATCATGTCCATTGGACCTTGCATGAGAGGGGCTATCATCCTCCATTCTCGACCTCTTTTTCTCCCTAGACTCTTTCTTGAGTTTTGATTCTTCAATTTGTTGTGCATACACCATGAGACATGAGATGTCCATATCATGAAGGAGCATTTCCGTACAACATTCTTATTCTACCATGTCGGACACACTCGATAAAAACCTACTCATCTTAGCCCTCGAATCCGCCACCATAGTTGGAGCATAGTTGGACAATTGAGTGAACATTAGGGAATACTCATTCACACTCATACTTCCTTGACGAAGGTTAATGAACTCTTGCACCTTAGATTCCCTCAAATCTAGGGGAAAGAACCTATCAAGGAACGCGGATTGAAACACCTCCCACTCTACGGTACACGCTCCTGTCGGCCTTGCCTCTTTCCATTGGTAGTGCCACACTTGAGCAACATCTTTCAATTGGTAAGAGGCCAATTCCGCCTTCTCTACCGGAGTAACTCCCATGATAGAAAGTACCTTATAGATCTCATCTATAAACCCTAGATGATCTTCTTCAACTTTGGATCCATAAAGTTTCGGGGGGTTCATTTTTGCAAAGTCCGTCACTGTTGAAGCCGTCGAATTCACAATAGGATTTACCGGAGCTACAACTTCTTTATTAGGTTTAGCCGTGTAACACTCCAGAAACTAGTAGCTTAAACTAGAGCTTTATATGAAGGTTAGAGTCATAAAGGTAACTCCCCGTACCTAAAACTATAGGGTTTCGTGTTAGAACGTCAAGTACGACCCCCAAGGACCAACCATGGGTCCTTGAGGGAGACACTTAGAAGCTGCCTAGGCAGCAAACCATGGAGGGAACCCACACCTCTTGGGTTATACCATGCCCGTGGGTGAGGGGTCGTGGGTTAAGACCTTGAAAACCAAGTCTTTGAACCCAGACCACGCTTCACCAGAATGGGCCATGGGCCGAACCACAGTTCCCTGTGATGACTCTTGGGTCAGGGTCCCAGAAACATGCTACAGACACCCACCCATGGTTCACCAGCATCTCAAATGGTTCCATCCATGGACCGTGGTCGTGGGGTCGTGGGTGGTGACCGATAGACGGTTTTGAGGAATTAGTTAAGTGCACTTTAGGGCTTTCCAAAATTAATTAGTTATTAAGTGACATTATTTTACACTAAAATAGACTAACTATATAAATATTTAAGACCCCCAAATTAATTAATCTTCCTAATAATTCACAAATCCCAAATCAAAACCAACTTTTCCCTAAATTTTTCTCTAGAACTTTAAGGACGAAGAAGAAGGAAGTAGGAGCTAGGGTTTGAAAGAACAAGCTTTTCTTCTCAACCTCTTTGAAGATTAATAGCTAAGTTATGGTATTACCTCATCCATGGATAGTCTTCATCGACGGAGTCCCTCCAAACTAGATTTCGAAGATAATAATTCCCAGAAGCTAGGGTTTTACTCCAAGTCATGGATTCCTTTCAAAAACAATTTCTAATGATTTAAGTGAATTATGTTATGATTGAATTGATGATTTATTATGGTCTTTATGTTTAAATCCCCAAGAATCCATAAAATCCCAATATTCCCAATTTATGACTCGTGATGTGGGTGAATTGGTGGAAAAAGGATATTATGAAATTATGTTTGTTGTAATTGAAATATTTGAATCATGTTATTATCCTTGTCGAATGTAGTAATTCAAGATGTGTTGATTTGATATGAGCTTTGACCTATGAAAAGGCAAGATATGTGTCACGACCAGGGTTATCCCCTAGACGTAACACGGCATACTCGACCCCGAAGGGGTCTTATACAAACTTTTAGCATAATCATCCTTGCATAAAGACATTGAATAATGCGGAATTTAAAAACATTTCACAATCAATGTCAAATTCTTTGATAATAGAAAATAGAATATCTAGATGTCGTCTCATTCACCATCTAAGTACAACATAGAAGTCTCAAATAGGGACCTTAGCCTTTTACAATGAAATTTGTCTTACAATAGAAAGAAACATAAGTGGGATGTTGTTGTGCTCGGAACTTGAGGAGATACCAAAGTCTGGAGAATGAAATCCAAGTATTCTCTACATCACAATGAGAACCTACAAGCCGGAACCTACACTTAGTAAAAATAGAATAATTATGGGTTAGCACAATCAATTGTACTAAGTATGGAAGCCATGCAATTAAAACCATTTAAAACACACATAAAAGGGACCTTTGTTGAAAACATGCTATTTCAAGTTAAAAATCCACAATGCAGATTCATGTAAGGCATAACCAAACCACACCATAAGATAAAGAGACATTCATCACCATAAGTAAAATCATACTTAACCATAGTGCATATCTTACATATTTGAGTTCAATTAACATCATATCATAAAGACACCACCCATAACCCCATTTTGAATTTTACTTGTGCAATGTACATATGAAGTCCCATACCCCCATAAATACTAAGTAAAACCATCAAGAAGACACAAGTGTAGTAACATACATAATCATCATCATAATAGCTGAAACCATCATTAATATCATTCATAAGTTGTCATACATAAATGAGTCACACAAGAACACCTCAAAGAACCCACTTGTGCAATGTCAAGATAAAGTCCCATACCCTTATCTAAACTAAGTAGTGCCCCTCAAGAGGCCCTAGTTAGAGTTCATGGTGATATTCATAATTCATGTTCATTTCTTAGTTCATATTCTTAACCATAGGGAGATTAGCAATAACCGACATAGACCATGTGAGCTACATGGAATCAGGTGTTCTACACCAACACCGAAAATAGAGTGTTCCACCTGCCAAAGTGGAACTAACATAATAGCTATCCAGGTAGATCCACTAAGCTAAAACCTCTGGGGCACATATTTATGGGATATGAAGATTTCTACTAGAAACCATATACTACTAACGTGCGGGTTTCCATCTCATGAGACACCGTATTGTGAACCCCCACTACTAGTCGTGAAGAAACCCACCTCATATCATATACACTCGATGCTAAACACAATTCCCTTTATGTAACATTAAGCCTTTACTTAATTGAATAGTTCATAGGGGAGTGTACTTAGGCCTTCATCCCAACTTATATCATATTAGCTCATGGACTCATTAGGTGAGAAACCTTTCATCCTAAGAGTCAAGAACATGTGAGAATGTTCCATCATATAATAGTCATATAGTGCTTATGAGAATTACCTTTTATTCAACATACTAACACTATCATAATCATAGCATAACAAACATGTTTATATCATAGCATAACATACATGTTCATATCATAACATCCCAAGTGTATAGCGTATAGGATCATGTCATAAACATCACAACAACACAATAGAGAAGGAATCAATGCTATCTAAGTTATTCACATTCTCCTACATAAACCCCATAATGAGGCATACCCTTCATACCTTTGCCCTTCAAGGCTTTCTTCAAGATTCAACCATAGTTTCTTGATATTCAAACATCATATAGGGTACCATCATAGTAAAATGATGAATTAAATGTAAACATACTAGATTCACAACCTTCATTCATCATTCACAATGTACTAGGGTTTAGATTTGAGAAAGAGGGGGAAATCATGGGTCTTGTGGGGAATTGCTCGAAAACCATAAACATTGAATGAATTCATCCACAAACCTTCATATATAATCATAAAAAACCATTATAAATCAATGGAATCGATTTTAGAAAGAGACCTACGAATTTGAATGGAAACCTAGAAATTGGGGGGACTTTGAAACCCAATTTTGAGATGGCCTTTTAGGGAAACGATCCCAAGAGTGAAGAGCATCCATAACTTAGTTAATTCCTTAAGAATTGATGGAATAAGTCGAGATATTGGTGCCCGAGATGAACCTTGAACTCCTTCTTCAATGGTGTTCTTTAGAGAGAAGATTTTGAGAGAGGGAAGTTATGTTTTGATCTTTTAGTGGGGGTTTAGTTGAATGACTTAGAGTCTTAGTGTTAGGGTCTTATAGTTAGTTTTATAAAGGTAATTATTTAACTAATCACTCCTCTTAACCCTTAATTAAATAACTAACTAAAACTAAGATCCTTAATTAAAAACTAAAATCCTAAAACTGGCGTCACCTACGAGACCTCCACCTACTGACCGTAGGTGGAGTGACGGACCGCCCTTTGCACCTCGTGGTTTGGGACTGAGAGCCTCCTTCTGGGGCCAAGTCCCCGATGTCTAAGTCTCAACTTACGACCATGACTTACAGTATGTAGACCAGTCTATTGGCCGTAAGTCTTGGTCTCGTCGTTAGCTACTGTTTGACATCTTTTTGGGTCAACTGTTGGGTCCTCCTCAAGGACCCCTAGGTTGGTCCTTGGGGGGTAGTACCCATACATTTGGACCCTAAACACTTAGTTCTATTTATATAAACCTTTTTTACATGATTTAGTTCTCATACGCCACTCCAAAACCTCACTACAAGGTCTAAGACCACACTAGTTCAAGTTACTAGTTTCCGGACGTCATGGTCGTTTCCAACGTTTAAGCACTAACACCTTATTACTAAGTTAGTTACATTAGATTAGGATTACAAACATCATTTTTATCCTTTCTAATTTACTAGACATCGTATAAGGCTTTAGCTTAGGACGTTAGGCTTTCGGGGTTTTACATTATCTCCCCCTTGGGAACATTCGTCCCCGAATGTCAACCAAGGCACCAAACTAAATCAGAAACTTTAAACCAACAGTCCAACTAGAAAAAATACTTAAATGTGCAAAACTTCTAATATGCACAATTCACCACAAGCACTTATTTAAAGGAGAAAACTTCAACTCCAATTAAAGTCATATCAAATCAATAATAACAGGTAGGAACTACATCTACCAACTCAATTATGCATGAAATTCATCATATATCATGTTTATAGGAGAAACTACCTTCTCCATCAAATGACAAGTTCAAGATCAGAATATGGATTCAACAAGTCACCTTAAAACACAATTTAGCACAATTATGAATTCACCTCATAAGTCAAATATGCAATTATAATATCAATTAAGCAATTCAACAAGAGGGACATATAATTCATCAGAAACTCAAATTATGCAATACATGCTTTTCCACATGGACTCACACCACATAAGGAAAATTATGGCAAAAACTCATACAATACACATAACTCCTAATTTACTACAAACTCAAGAGAAAGTACTTACCTCAAGTTTTAATAGGTGTAGGACGAAATATATGAGGGTAACGGGACATCACATCAGCCTCGGCCTCTCATGTAGCACTCTCAACTAGATGGTTCCTCCACAACACTTTAATCGAAACTACTTCTTTGTTTCTTAACCTCTTCACTTGATGGTCCAAGATTTCAACCGAGACATCTTCATAGCATATTTTATCATCAACTCCTAAATCCTCTAATGGAAGGATGGATACCGGATCACCGATGCACTTTTTGAGCATGGAAACATGAAACACCGAGTGAACCGAAACCAATTCACTTGGAAAGTCTAATTCAAAAGCAACCTTCCCCACTCTTTTCAAGATTTGATATGGGCCCATATACCGGGGACTTAGCTTCCCCTTTTTACCGAATCTCATCACACATTTCATAGGTGAGATTTTCAAGTAGACCCAATCACCAACCTCAAATTCTGGATCCCTTCTTCTAACATCGCCATACGACTCTTGCCGACTTTGGGCTGTCTTCAACCTCTCTCTAATGAGTCAAACTTTCTCAATGGCCTCATAAACTAATTTGGGACCAATTAGAGAAAATTTACCTACTTCAAACCACCCAATCGGAGATCTACACCTCCTAACATAAAAGGCTTCAAACGGTGCCATGGCAATACTCGAGCGGTAGCTATTATTGTAGGCAAACTCAATCAATGGGAGATGAAATTCCCAACTACTTTTGATGTCAATAACACATGCCCTTAACATATCCTCTAAAGTTTGAATGGTGCGCTCCGCTTGACCATCCGTTTGAGGATGAAAGTCCGTGCTAAGCTTAACCTTAGTTCCAAGCCCTTTTTGGAAACATTTCCAAAAATATGAAGTAAATTGAGCACCCCGATCCGAAATGATAGACAAGGGAACCCCATGCAACTTCACTATCTCTTCTATATAAACCTTGGCATAGTCTTCTACCGAGAATGTAGTCTTGACGGGAATAAAGTTGGCTGATTTTGTCAACCTATCAACAATGATCCGAATCGAATCATATTTCCTCCTAGTACGAGGTAAACCCACTACAAAAATCCATATTCACATCCTCCCATTTCCAACTAGGAATATCAATATTTTGAGACATGCCCCCCCGGATGAATCGAATACCGCGAACCATGAGCCTCTTCCAAAATTTGTAACCTCAATCCATCAATATCCGGAACACATTGACAATCTTGGTACCTTAACACCCCATCTCCCCCTTGGGAGAAAGCCTCAACGGACTTGTTGAGTACTAGTTCCGTCAATTCCATCAAAATAGGATTACGGTGTTACTTAGACTTCACATCAACTACTAAGGAGGATTCAAAGCAATGATGAACCATTAAACTACCATTTGGAGAATCTAGTAGTTGAACGCCCAACCGGGCCAACCTATACATATCACGGACTAACTCCTTCTTTTCATCTTCAATATGGGCCACACTACCCATGGACATACCACTCAAGGCATCCGCAACTACATTGGCTTTGCCGGGATGGTAAAGGACACTCATATTATAGTCCTTCAAAAGTTCTAACCATCTTCTTTGCCGGAGATTCAAGTATTTTTGAGTAAACACATATTGGAGACTTCTGTGGTCGGTGAATACATCCTCATGGACCCCCATAAAGGTAATGTCTCCAAATCTTTAGTGCAAACATTACCGCCAACAATTCTATATCATGTGTCGAATAATTCTTTTCATGAATTTTGAGTTGCCTAGATGCATAAGCAATAACCTTACCATGTTGCATGAGCACACAACCCAAACCTATTCGAGAAGCGTAACAATACACTAGAAACCCTTCGGTACCCTCTGGTAAGGTCAATACCGGAGCGCATGTAAGTTTATCCTTCAACAATTGAAAACTCTTTTCACATGAATTCGACCATTCGAATTTGGACTTCTTTTGGGTCAAGGCCGTTAATGGAGAAGCGATAGATGAGAATCCCTCAACAAATCTCCTATAGTACCCGGCCAATCCCAAAAAGCTTTAGATGTCAGTAGGACTCAAAGGTCTAGGCCAACTTTTGACCACATCTATTTTCGTCGGACCAACTTATGTACCCTTACTAGAAATAATGTGACCAAGGAAAGCAACCGACCTTAGCCAAAACTCGCACTTGCTAAACTTAGCAAAAAATTGGTGATCTTTGAGGACTTGCAACGCTATTCTCAAATGACTCATGTGATCACCCTCACTCTTGGAGTATATCAAAATGTCATCAATAAACATGATCACAAACGAATCAAGATAATTTCTAAACACCTGATTCATAAGGTCCATGAAAACCGCCGGGGTATTTGTTAGACCCAAAGACATAACTAGGAACTCATAGTGACCGTATCTTGTTAGGAAGGGCGTCTTAGGAATGTCAACCCCTCTCACCCTAAGTTGGTGATAGCCTGTCCTTAAGTCTATATTTGAAAAGTAACTCGCCCCTTGAAGTTGGTCATTACACATCCTAAGGGACGCATTCTTCTTTTTCACAAATATTATCGGAGCACCCCATGGAGATATGCTTGGTTGAATAAAACCCTTATCTAGAAAATCCTTAAGTTAAGCCTTTAATTCCTTCAATTCGGCCAGGGCTATACGGTATGGAGGGATTGATATAGGTTGAGTATCCGGTAATAAATCAATGCCGAAATCTATTTCCCGTTCGAGAGGAATTCTGGGAAAGACTTCCAGAAAATCCTTCACTACGGGTACCGACTCTAAAGAAGGACTCTCGGACTCAAGGTATTTTACTCTCACAATATGATAGAGACATCCCTTAGAAATCATTTTACAAGCTTTTAAACATGAATAATTCAACCTCTAGGGATTGAGTTTCCCCCCTTCCATTTGAACACGGGTTCATTAGGAAATTGAAACTTTACTACCCGAGTCCTACAATCAATGGAAGCAAAACAAGCATGCAACCAATCCATCCCCAATATGACATCAAAATCCAACATATCAAGTTCCACCAAATCAACCAATGTGACTCTATTGGACAATGAAATGGGACAACCCGTATAAACTCTTTTAGCTATAACAGAATCACCTACTAGGGTAGAAACTAAAAAGGGTTCCGCTAAGACATCGGGAAGCACATCAAATTTCATAGGCACTAAAAGGGTTACAAAGACAAAGTGGCACCGGGGTCTAACAAAGAATAAACATCAATTGAAAATACTTGTAGCATACCGGTAACTACATCCGGAGACCCCTATTGATCACTTCGGGATTGGAGAGCATAGAAGCGGTTCTTCTTAGAAGCATCGGAGTTAGGACCACTTACTTGTGCTTGTTTGTTCTCCCTCCCTTGAACTCTTATCATGGGACAATCTTTCTTCATATGACCACTCTTTCCACAACCAAAACAATTATCCGTGCCAACTAGGAATTTGCATTCATGCTTCTTGCCACACTTTTCACAACTAGCTCTTTCAACATAAGAACTACCACCTCTTCCTCCTTGTGGCTTAGGGTTAGACACCCTACCTTTGTTGACCCTAGGAGCATTGGAAGAACCTTGGTTGGAAAACCTCTTCTTAAACTTTGGTTTATCTTGAATCCCATATTTACCCTTGGAATAATTTCCATCATCGGTCCTTGGCCTCTTCAATTCTCTACCCACTTGCTTGAGATTTTGTTCCTCAATTTGCTCGGCATGAACCATAAAATGAGAGATGTTCATGCTTGGAATAAGCATAGCCGACCTACATTCATTCACCACAAGATTGGATATTCCCATAACAAATTTGTTCATTTTTGCCCTACAGTCCGCCACTAATGTAGGAGCATGCTTGGACAATTGAGTGAAATTGAGTCTATATTCCTTCAAACTCATTCCTCCTTGTCGGAGATTGATGAATTCTTGCATTTTCCTTCCCCTCAATTCCAATGGGAATAACCTATCAAGGAAAGCCGTCTTGAAAGATGCCCAATCTACCGGACTCACTCTAATAGGCCTTTCCTCTTCCCATTGATCATACCAAACTTGGGCCACATCTTTGAGTTGATAGGTGGCTAGCTCCTTCTTTTCTTGAGGAGTCACGCCCATAGCATCTAGCACCTTGAACACTTCATCAATGAACCCTTGTGGGTCCTCATCCACCTTGGAGCCAAAGAAGGTAGGGGGATTCATCCTAGTAAAATCCCTTATCCTTGAAGCGGTTGTGCTAGCATTGGGATTCACTTGCACCCTAGCATCTCTAGTAACTTGAGCCGCTAAATCATAAGTTAAAATTTGAATAGCCGTCCTTATCTTTACATTAGACATAGCTCCCTCTTCAATAGGTACTTGAGGCCCTTGTTGACCTTGGGAGCTTGGTTGCCTTGGGGAGGAACTCCCACATTTGCAATCTCCTTTTCAACCCTTCTTACGGCTGCCCTTCTAGTATTCATGGCCTATATGCACAAGAAAAGGATTAGAAGAAAGGACACTTAGAGTTAAGACTCTTAAGCACGACTTAGAATACAAAAGATGGGAAAATTCAGAAGCATCACATAGCCTCTCATTCATAAGTATGTCGCACTTCACACTCATGAACAAGACTCTACTAGACATGGTTCATGAGACATCAATCCTAATATTATCCAAAACCTTATTCTCTGATACAAAGTTCATCACGACCCGGGCTAGCCCCTAGACGTAACATGGCGTACTCGACCCCAAAGGGGTCTTATACAAGCCCTTAGCATAATCATCCATGCATAAAGACATTGAATAATGCGGAATTTAAAAAGTTTTCACAATCAATGTCAAACTCTTTCATAATAGAAAATAGAATATCTAGACGTCATCTCCTTCACCATCTAAGTACAACATAGAAGTCTCAAATAGGGACCTTATCCCTTTACAACGCAATTTGTCTTTTAATAGGAAGTACATAAAAGTCTATTACAATAGAAAGAAACATAAGTGGCATCATGTTGTCCTCGGAACTTGAGGACATACCAAAGTCTTGGAGAATGCAATCCAAGTCTTCTATTCTTCACAATGAGAACTTACTAACCGGAACCTACACTTAGTAAAAATAGAAGAAATATGGGTTAGCACAATCAATTGTACTAAGTATGGAATCCATGCAATTAAAACCATTTAAAATATGCATTAAAGGGACCTTTGTTGAAAACATGCTATTTCAAGTTAAAAATCCACAATGCATATTCAAGTAAAGCATAAGCAATCCACACCATAAGATAAAGAGACATTCATAACCATAAGAAACATCATACTCAACCATAGTGCATATCCTACATATTTGAGTTCAATTAACATCATACCATAAAGACACCACCCATGACCCCCTTTTCAAGTTCACTTGTGCAATGTACATATGAAGTCCCATACCCCCATATATACTAAGTAAAACCATCAAGAAGACACAAGTGTAGTCACATACATAATCATCATCATAATAGGTGAAACCATCCTTAACATCATTCATTAGTTGTCATACATAAAGGACTCACACAAGAACACCTCAAAGAACCCACTTGTGCAATGTCTAGGTAAAGTCCCATACCCTTACCTAAACTAAGTAGTACCCCTCAAGAAGCCCTAGTTAGAGTTCATAGTTATATTCATGAATCATGTTCATTTCTCAGTTCATAGTCTTAACCATAGAGATATTAACAATAACCGTCATAGACCATGTGAGCTACATGGAATCCAATTCTCTACTCCCATACTGAAAAGAGAGTGTTCCACTTACCAAGGTGGAACTCACATAATAGATATCTAGGTGGATCCACTAAGCTAAAACCTACGGGGGCATGTAGTTATGGGATATGGAGATTGCTACTAGAAACCATATACTACTAACGTGTGGGTTTCCATCTCATGAGACACCATATTGTGAACTCCAACTGCTAGTCGTGAAGGAACCCACATCATAACATATCCACTCAGTGCTAAGCACAATTCCCTTTAGGTAACTTTAAGCCTTTACTTAAGTTTATAGTTCATAGGGGAGTGTACTTAGGCCTTCATCCCAACTTATATCATATTAGCTCATAGACTCATTAGGTGAGAAAACCTTTCATCCTAAGAGTCAAAGAACATGTGAGAATGTTCCATCACATCATAGTCATATAGTGTTTATGAGAATTACCTTTTATTAAACATACTAACACTATCATAATCGTAGCATAACATACATGTTCATATCAAATCATAACATACATGTTCATATCATAACATCCCAAGTGTATAGGGTATAGGATCATGTCATCAACATCACAACAACACAATAGAGAAGGAATCAATTCTATCTAAGTAATTCACATTCTCTTACATAAACCCCATAATGAGGCATACCCTTCATACCTTTGCCCTTCAAGGCTTTCTTCAAGATTCAACCCTAGTTTATTGATACTCATAGATCATATAGGGTAAAATCATAATACAATAATTAATTACATGTAAAAATACTAGATTCACAACCTTCATTCATCATTCACAACATACTAGGGTTTAGATTTGAGAATGAAAGGGAAATCATGGGTCTTGTGGGGAATTGCTCAAAAACCATACACATTGCATGAATTCATCAAAAAACCTTCATATATAATCATAAACAACCATTATAAATTAATGGAATCGATTTTAGAAAGAGACACACGAATTGGAATGAAAACCTAGAAATTGGGGGACTTTGAAATCCAATTTTGAGAGGGCCTCTTGGGGAAAAGATCCCAATAGTGAAGAACATCCATACCTTAGTTAATTCCTTGATAATTTATGGGGGAATTCGAGATATTGGTGCCCTAGATGAACCTTTAACTCTTTCTTCAATGGTGTTCTTTAGAGAGAAGATTTTGAGAGAGGGAAGTTATGTTTTGATATTTGAGTGGGGGTTTAGTTGAATGACTTGGAGTCTTACGGTTAGGGTCATATAGTTAGTTTTATAAAGGCAATTAATTTACTAATCACCCCTCTTAACCCTTGATTAAATAACCAACTAAAACTAAGACCCCTAATTAAAAACTAAAATCCTAAAACTGGCAACACCTATGAGACCTCTACCGATGCACGGTAGGTGGAGTGATGGACCGTCCTGTGCACCTCGTGGTTTGAGACTGAGTGCCCCTTTTTGGGGGCCAAGTCCCCCACGACTAAGTCTCAACCTACGACCATGACTTACGATCCGTAGAGCAGTCTACTAGTCGTAAGCCTTGGTCTCATCATTTGCTGCTGTTTGACAGCTTTTTGGGTCAACTGTTGGGTCCTCCTCAAGGACCCCTAGGATGGTCCTTGGGCGTAGTACCCATACGTTTGGACCCTAAACACTTAGTTGTACTTATATAAACCCTTTTTACAAGATTTAGTTCTCATATACCACTCCAAAACCTCACTACAAGGTCTAAGACCACACTAGTTCAAGTTACTAGTTTCCAAACGTCATGGTCGTTTCTCATCATTCAATCACTAAAAATTTCTTAATAGGTTAGTTACATTAGATTAGGATTACAAACATCATTTTTATCCTATCTAAGTTACTAGACATCGTATAAGGCTCTAGCTTAGGACGTTAGACTTCTAGGGTCTTACAATATGATATTATGCATGTTTTATAGAGGTTATATATATGCTTTAAGATTACTTTGAGAGTGAAGTGTCCATGATTATGATAATGTTGTTGTGTTGATTGAAAGGCTATTCTCATGAACACATAATGAACATAAGGTGAATGATTTTCGCACATAATGGAGATTCTAGGTTGAAAGGCAGTTCTCACCTATTTGAATCTAATGTTATATGTAGACATGGATGGTGAAAGGTTATTCTCACACATGATAAAATAAGCTATCCTAATGAAATAAGTTATGACTTAATGAGTATTCTGTGGGATAAATAGTTAGCATCGAGTGTATATTTACTATGACATGGAAGTTCTTCCGTGAGAAACGCAAAGTTTCTAGATGCAATATTCTGAGATGGAAGCTCCCCCCGTTAAAAAAGGCGGGCTTCTAGTTACAATCTCCTTTTCCCATAACTACGTGCCCCAGTAGGATATTTAGCTAATGGATCCACCTAAAAACTAACAAATGATGGCCATACCTTAGGCAAGTAGGACAACCGTTTTTGGTGTGGGTACCACCGGATTCCATGTTAAGCTCACATGGTCTATGTCGTTTAAGGCTTATTCCCACTATGATAAGAATATGAATTACGAACTATGGCTACTCATAAAGCTTTACTTTGTATGGGTGAGATTATGGGATCTTATTCATGCATTGCACAAGTATGCTTTGAGGTTACTTATGGTATGTTTCTCTATGATATGATGATCTACGTAATGAATATGCTTATGACTTATGCTTTTCCATTATCTTCAAAATGATGTTTTAACTTAGTAAATTGCATGCATTCAAGTTAAATGTCCCTTTTTGCATATTTTCAAGGTTTTAATGCATAGTTATCATACTTAATGCATTTTTTGTACTAACCCATATTTTCCTACATTTTCCCCAAGTGTAGGGTCTGGTTCTCAATGCAGTCCTCATTGTGGATAATTCTTGGATCGAATTTGATCATTTCTCCTATCTTGTTAGTGAGTCCTCATTATTTGAGGACATATGTTTTCACTTAGTAGTTTCTTTCCTTGTATTTCCTTTTTGGACTATGTTTTATGGGCTATGGCTCTTTTTATTTCGACTATTGTAATAGATGGCGAAATTGAGACAAGTCTAGATTTTCGCTTTATTTTATGAAAAGTTTGGACTTGAAATGCGTTTTTACACTTTATTATTCTATGCTTATGAGATGCTAAGTAACTTACATGGTGCCTTTCGGGGTTCTATGTGCCTTGTTACATGTAGGGGGTACCCCTAGGGCGTGACAAACTTGGTAATCAAAGCACAAGGTTTAGAATGATTCTAGGATAATGTCTCACAAGCCACGTCTAGTAGAGTCTTTTTAATGAGTGTGAAGTGCGCAAAATTTATGAATGAGATGCTATAAGATGTTTAGGAAATTTCGCTTTATTCATTACTCTTAAGTCGTGCCATAGAGTTTAGCTCTATAAAGTCCCTCTCCTAATCCTTCTTTTGTGTCTTCAGGATATGAATACACGAAGGCTAACGCAAGAAGAATGGAAGGTGACAATGTGAATAAAGAAGCTCATCAAGTTAATCAAGCGCCGATTAATCCTTCGACTATGTCGGATGTGGAGGCTAGGTCGGCATTTCAAATGTTGGCCATATCTATGACGACTCAAGCTCAAGAATTAACAACTCAAGCTCAAGTGGTGATGGCTCAAGCCAATAGAGATGTTGTGACTCATGTGAATCCTAATGTGAATTCGGCCACTTTAAGGGTTAGGGAATTTGCAAGAATGAACCCTCCCAAATTTTATAGCTCCAAAGTGGAAAAGGATCCCTAATGGTTTATCGATGAAGTTTATAAAGTACTTGCTATTATGGGGGTGTCTTCGGAAGAGAAGGCGAAGTTACCCTCCTACCAATTCAAAGATGTGGCTCAAGTTTGGTATAATCACTTGAAGGGTGAGAGACCCGTAGAAGCAGTCTCGGTAGAATGGGAATCGTTTAAAATGTCATTTCTTGATGGATTGTTTCCCCTAGAGTTGAGGGAAGCAAAGATGCAAGAGTTCATTAACCTTCGTCAAGGAGGTATGAGTGTGAACGAATATGGTCTAAAGTTCACCCAATTATCCAAGTATGCTCCAACTATGGCGGTAGACTCAAGGGCCAAGATGAATAAATTTGTGATGGGAGTTTCCGACATGGTAGTTAAAGAATGTCGTATAACAATGCTTATTCCGAACATGGATATTTCACGTCTCATGGTGCATGCCCAACAAATTGAAGAAGAGAAATTCAAGGAAAAGCATAGAGAGGTGAAAAGAGCTAGAACCGGTGATGGGAGTTTCTCCAATGCTACGTTCGAGGGACAAGGTCGGCAAAAGATCAAACAAAGGTTCTCCAACCAAGGTTCCTCAAATGCTTCCACAAGGGTCAACAAGGATAGGGTGTCTAACCCTAAACCTCAAGGAGGTAATAGTCGTGGTTCTTATATGAATAAGCCAAATTGTGCAAAATGTGTGAAGATGTAAATATGGACTTTATTGTGGGTTTGCCTCTCACCCGAAGGTAACATGATTCTACTTGGGTCATTATTGATTTGATAATAAAATTATCCAACTTTATTTCCATCAGGCTTTCTCATTCGGCGGAAGACTATGCCAAGTTGTACGTAAGGGAAATAGTGAAGTTGCATGGGGTTCATTTATCTATTATTTCGGACCAGGGTACTCAATTTACTTCACACTTTTGGAAGTCATTTTGAAAAGGGCTTGGTACTAATGTTAAACTTAGTACGACTTTTCATCCCCAAACAGATGGGCAAGCGGAGCGTAGAATCTAAACATTGGAATACATGTTCAGGGCATGTGTTATAGATTTGTAGGGTAATTGGGATGACCACTTGCCATTGATAGAGTTTTCCTACAATAATAGTTATCTCTAAAGTATCAATATTTCTCCCTTTGAAGCCTTGTATAGTAGGAGATGTAGGTCTCCGGTTGGCTGGTATGCGGTAGGTGAAATTTATTTTATTGGTCCCAAATTGGTTTATGAAGCTAATGAGTAAGTTTGACTTATTAGAGAGAGGTTGAGAACGACTCAAAGTAAACAAAAGTCTTATGCCGATGTGAGAAGAAGGAATCTAGAATTTGAAGTTAATGATTGGGTCTATTTGAAAATCACACCCATAAAGGGTGTGATGATATTTGGCAAGAAAGGGAAACTTAGTCCCCGATTTATAGGCCCAAACAAAATTTTGAAACGTATTGGGAAGGTTGCCTATGAGTTGGATTTGCCAAATGAGTTGACCTCGGTTGATCTGGTGTTATATGTCTCTATGCTTAAGAAGTGTATTGGAGATCCAGTATCCATTATTCCCCTAGAAGGGTTGGGAGTTGACGAAAGTTTTTCATATGAAGAGGTTCCGATAGAGATCCCAGACCGGCAAGTCAAGAGATTGAGAAACAAGGAAATAGCTTCCGTGAAGCTTTTATAGAGAAATCACTTAGTTGAGGGTGATACTTGGGAGGAAGAACCTCATATGAAGTGTCGATATCCTCATCGCTTTCCTTCTACTCCTATTCAAGCTTGAGGTAAGTAGTTCCTCTAGAGTTGTCTTGTTTTGGAGGTCATTTGTGATTTATGTGTTTCCATGATTTCCTTATGTTATGCATGTTCTTGATGAAATTCATATTTACTAAGAAAATGAGTTTTATGATTTATGTTCCTCATGTTACTGCACATTTAGTATGAGTGGCTTATTTGACTCCATGAGATGAAATGATGAACATGCTTTAGTATGCTTTTGAGAGTAAAATTCATATTAGTTCCATGATGTTGGGTTGAGTATGCCTTAGTTGGGGAAGGTAGTTCCTCCAATGGATATGAGAAATGTTGAAATTTCATGCATAATGGGTTGTTAGATGTAGTTCCTACTTCCTTAAATTGCATTGATTATGTTTCAGATGGAGTTGAAGTTTCTTCCTTTGAATTATGCATTATTTTGATGTTTCATGCATGATGGGCTGCTAGTTTTGAGTCATTACTTCCGTAAGGTGTCTAGATCGTCATTTGAGGACCAATAATCCCTAGGGGGAGATGTTGTAACACTCCGGAAACTAGTAGGCTAAACTAGACCTTAACATGAGGGTTAGAGTCGTAAACGTAACTCACCGTACCTAAAAATATAGGGTTTCTTGTTAGGACGTCAAAGTACGACCCGCAACGACCAACCATGTGTCCTGGAGAGAGACCCTTGAAAGCTGCCTGGGCAGTGAACCACAGAGGGCACGCACACCTCGTTGGTCAGACCACTCCCGTGGGTTAGGGGTTGTGGATCAAGACCCTGAATACCAAGTTTCAGAAAGTAGACCAGGCTTTACCAAGACATATCATGGTCCCAACCACGGTCCATCAGTGAGGAATTGTGGATCGGTATCCTAGAAACAGGGTACCGACACCCACCCACGGTACACCAACATGCCACGTGGGTCCATCCACGTAACGTGGTTGTGGGGTCGTGAGTTATGACCTGTAATATTGGATTACAACGGCTTTTTTTTGTGGAGTAATTTTGGTAAGATATTTCTTATGTTATCTCCTCTAGATCTAGTTTGCCTAGTTCTTACCTTATTTGGGATGGTCAGGTAATGTATAATATTTTAAATTAAATTAAATTAATAAATTACTACATGCATGCTATAAAATAGCTTTAATAAGGTTATGTTGAAGCAAATTTTGTTATTTTTCTTGGTGATTGATAGTTCTCTTTTTTTTATATATCATTTTTTTTTTTTTGCAATATCAGGTTAAGTCTGTAATTTAGTTCTTATTTTTATGTTTGATCATGCTAGTCACAGTTGATTGTGATAAATTTAGCATGTTGCATAAACACTAAAATGCTTATTTAAATTTTAAAATTTGGGAAGATGTTTTGAATCAATCAATATTTAAGTAAGCTATTTAATTTTCCTATTTATCCGTTTCTTTCTCACCAAATTCTTCTACTCCTATATACACAAAGGTAATATGAAATAACTAGTGTTAACATGTGGTTTCATTTTGTGAATGTTCAACGTGGATCGTCATATATATATATTATTCATGCAAACTTATGAAGATGGTCAATAAAAAAAATTATTAGTTAAATGCAATAATGTATATATTTATTTTAATTTGATGAGGTTCAATCATGTAATTAGTCTTATCTTACTAATATTACCTTATAGACAATATTTGCTTTGTATTTTTCTTGTTATCTAACCAGATGTGCTTCCATGTGTTTTCCACGTTAAATTTTTTTAGATGTAATATGAACATAAAAAGAACTCTGAACATTTTAAAATAATATATTTTGAAGTTAGAAGATCTTGTTCACTTGATAATACATTTGTGACATATATAATACTTTAATTTAAATACAAATACCTACCCAAATATAAGCATATATTTGCATTAATGAAAATAATCTCGTAAAATTAATTATTAAATAAATAATAAAAATTAAACTAATAGAAACTTCAACTGGCGTTATTACAAGTCATATGAACTTTTCTTCATCCAAAATACTATAATATTAGGAAATAGTAAATAAGTAAAACAAAAGGTCAATGTTTATATAGTAATAACTATTTTGAAGCAAGCTTCATGAGAGTCTAAATCACATAAGTAGCATAGATAAAGAAAGTCATTCTTTTGTCTTGAGCATCAAAAGAAATCGTGACAATTCTTTAAATATTTGAAAAGATATTCAGAACATATATCTACATCACAAGATAAATTTTTAACAAAAATAAATGAATTTAGAGTACATCATGTTAACTTCATACATTGGAACATTACATACTCATGTATATATTAAGCAAAAAAATAATTATCATATCATCAAAATTATTTTCCTCAACTACTCAAGCTTATGGAATATACCCTCTTAGGATAGAACGACTTACTTCATCAGAATAGTGGTACCTCATATTCCACTAATCCGAACTTACTCAACGACAATAAATCACACAAAAAATTTAAAATGCAAGAAGAAGAAGAGTAGAAGATTAAAAAAATTTTGGTTGAAAAATGAGAGAAAGTCCCTCTATTTATAGTCAACAAAGGCTAGCATGAACAAATGTTTTTTGTGTCTTATCTGAAAAGTCATGACCTTTTCGAAAAGTCACGACCCTTTGAAAAAGTCACAACTCTTTGGAAAAGTCACAACTTATTGAAAAAGTCACAACTCGTAGAAAAAAGTCACAACTTATCAAAAAAGCCACAACTCATAGAAAAAGTCATAACCTAAGTTAGGGATATTATAGTAATTTAACATTCAAGTTAGGAATTCATGCTTTTAATGTAACTAGATTCAATGCACGTGCGTTGCACGGGTAGGTTAAGTCCTGAGATCCCTATACATGAGATATTTTTTCTTTTTATGTATAATTTAGGCTTTCAACATATGAATATGTATTTAATATTGCACTACGTCATACTAAGTGAATGACCAATCTATTTGTCTTCTTTCTTATTGGGTATGTAGTGACGAACGTTGTATTCTTAAATTGTTATTAGGGAATTTTTTAGTAAGTAATAGTGCACAAATTAACAATTTGTCATCTTCGTTATGTCGTGTCATGAACTGTATGTTTCCTTTTATTATTTGAAATTCAGTGTACCCTGTATTTGAATAACTTTATGTGCACAAAAGTAATATCTTCTGTGGTAGTTGTCTGGTGTTTTTCATATTATCTACTCTTCAACCAAACTTAAGAATTCCTCCAATATAATTTTCATTAGGAACTGTATGTTCCCTTTTATTTTTTCCTGTTTGACTTCTTACAATTTTGGTATTAATCAAATCTCACCTAATACTTTCTTGTAGACAGTATTTATTGTGTATGTCCCGTGCATGAATCTGATTGTTCAGTCATGACCTGCACTTTTTTTGTTGGCATAAATATTCCTCTAGATAGTGCAACATATAGTTTTCCATGCGAGAAAGCATGGTGTGGTAGGTATACTCCTACATTTGACATCGTTTTACCTTTAACTTTTTTTATCATCATTGCAAAAACATAGACGTATTGGAAATTATTTTCGAATAAATTTGAAAGGATATCCTTCATTTTCGCTGGGGGAGGGGGGTGATAGTTTTATTGTTGGAGTAAACACCTGGTTTGTGGAATATTGACATGTTGTTTTTTCTGCATGTATGACATTCTAGTCAGAGCCTCTACAAATCAACCATGTCCCATTGCATAGGCCATTTGAGGGGTCCAATTTTCTCAAGAGTATGATGGGCACATTTTCTTTCAAAACTAACCTAATGTATAAAATTACCAGAATTATCAATTGCTATGTATATTTAATTGGGTAATTCTTTTCTTTTTCTTGTGCTATTAAGTATCACAATAAGATAACTGTAAAATTTAGGATGAATTAGACAACGTTCCTATGCAGCGGAGTCCGTTGGGCGTTAAGATGGTTTGGTATAAATACAATTCATATCTTTACTGAGGTCGATTCTATGTAGTATTGCACGCTACATCCTAGTAAATATTTAGCCGCTTCATATAGTATAGCTCGGGCACGTTGTTCTCCATCAACCACTTTAAGTCGTAAGCAGCATCAGTTTAAAAAGGGGAGTCATTTAAAAGTTAAAGTTAATTTGTTTTCTAATTAGTAAACATAGAATCGATTATTTACTAAGTCTAACCTCATTTCATATTCTATATTCTCACTGTTGCATTTGGTACAAGATACAATATGTTCTATAACTTTCACTTGTTTGCTGCACTTTTTGCAAGACGAATACCACGACACATCTTTATTGTGTATGTCTACAATTGTTACTTTGAACTTGTACAAAAAATCCTGCACATTACCAATAGACCATATTTGTGATTCTATTTTGGATATTAAAATGGTTATTATTTTAAGAGAGTAGAAGTATAGGATAGTATGTACTTGTGAATCAGCTAGCAATCAATCCATAATATATACCGACGGAGCTTCTATGGCTCTTCTCATTTTCTTACTTGGTGTTACCATAAAAATATTTATTTTCGGCCTTCACCATTTCACGCCTGTATTTTTTATTAGATTAGTTAACTGTATCACCCATTTTGAGTAAGATGTGCTCAGTGCAATGATTTTGGGAACTTAAGAATTTTAGTATGGATAACCCAACAATGATAATAAAACAATTGTGACCTGTTATAGGAACTTTAAAAGTAACCTACCTACAATACAAAAGTATAGTATGTACATTAGTTGTGACAATCGGGCTTAAATAACATTGCAGAACAGATGTGTGATTAATATAATGTACCAGGTCCGTGGATTTTTAAAACTGTGGATTGATCAAGACGCTACTCATGGAAATAGTAGATATTTCAAAAGTTCCTAGTGTGACAAGAGCTTGTTTCAAATTTTAAACAACAACTATACTCAGTTTATTATAAAAGCACAAAGTAGTCTGTCAAATACTTTTATAAATTGAGAATCTGACGTCACATAAGCCAAGTATAGGTTTATCATCTTTCATCTTTTCTAGAAAACCACCGTCATTTTCTACAAAATCTTCTCATAGAGTAGCAGTTGTATGCTCCATGCTGGGTTATCAGTTAGAAGCGAAATGTGTATACTTCACCATATCTCTCTATTAGTGGTATTTTAGGCATCTTCAAAACATACTGCTCATTTGTAACAACTATCTCCCGTCTCTTGCTATAATCTTTTTCAATGAGAGGATTCATTGAAACTAAAATGCAAATCAAATCTTAGAATAGGTAGTGTAAATTGGATATAGCAATTACGTAATTGAACATGAAATTAAATAGCAGTTTTTTTGGGGGGATAGTTACCTAGAATAGCACCATTAGGTAATTTATCGACATGATCCAATGATACAAAGCCAACATAGAATTTGTGTGTTGAAACCTCAATGTCAGCCGCCTTTATGATTGTGTTATCTGTAAATGCCAATTCTACTTCTCTATGTACGACGTAATAGTTGGGATTGACGCAATCTAAGCGTCTTTTAGAAATGTTGTAACTCTTATTTGGTTTCAAGGAGTCCTTCTATGTTTCGATATGTTTATTAAATAGTGTTGCTTGCATTTTTGTACCGAGTATTGTAGAAAGGGGTGGGGGTGGGGGTATAAGTACAATAAACATGAACGATAAAATAATAAGGTAAGTAAATATGTAAATGTTATTAACTCTTCATTAAATAATATCATTGTTCTGAAAGTCCCTTCATGCCTTAAATTCTTGTAAGGTATTGAACCCCTTCAAATCACTAAGACTCTCATTACCGAATAAACAGACTGTTTTTGTATCTTGTTTATCGTTACATTCCATTTTGCTAGTTCAATTTCAGTTGTCATGTGGGGTGGAGGTTGATTACTACCATTGGTCGACAATGTTAATTCTAGGCGTTATTGTGCATTAGTACCATTGATGAGGGTGGCAAATGATCGAAATCAACATGATTAGGCAGGGATTTGATGCATAAAAAGGGTATCATTAAGATTTGAAATAGTAGATAATAATTCAATGTATTAAAAAATACAATAATAACTCAGTTTGTTTGTTAAAATACAAAATAACTATGTTTGGGAGATTCTCTAACCAACAAGCATCACTATAAGCTATGTGATGATACAATGTCTCGCCCACGGTGCCAGAACAGTCCTATACCTTGACAAGGTATAGAAATCCTCAACTAACTGGATCTACTAAGCTATGCTTAAAAGCAATAAGGAATCATCTAAAAAGTATTACCCTTTCTACCCACATTGGCTTCATGATTTATGGAGGCTGTGAGTTGTGTAACAGTCCGGAACTTGGTAGGCTAAACTAGAGCTAAGAGTGAGGGTTAACGTCAAGGAAGAAGGTCAAGAGCCAAGGAAAATGGGAAAGGGCCAAGGCTGACCAAACTTTCCAGGGCACTGCCCACCATACCACAAGGGTCTTCACGCCCTATGGTGCCACCTGTGGTGAGGTAGTAGCTTTCCAAAGGCTTCCCCAAGTTGGCTCCCCTTCACGAGCCACTTCACGGCCCGTGGGAAGGCTCGTGGGGTTGCCTTCACTTTGTGGGGGATATGTTAAGGTAGCATAGCTACTGGTCAAGGGACCACGGGGACTTTCAAGGGCCGTGGTGACCTTGATGGCTCGTGAAGATACCCGTGCGGCCTGGGCTCCCCACTTAAAGTGGGGATTATTTTGGGTAATTCCTCTTTATTTTGCCTATGTTTTATACACCTATATAAGCCATTTAACTAAAAAAACTAACCAATTAACCTCATTATCTTCCAAAACCCAAATCAATTCCCGAAACGTTCATCCTCTCCAAATATTCTCTCTCTAGAACTTGAGGAAGAAGAAGAAGGAAGTTGGAGGTAGGGTTCAACGATAAAGGTTTTTCAGACCAAATACTTTGGGAATTCTTGATTAATGTAGAAAGGTTTTTCACACCAAATACTTTGGGAATTCTTGAATAACGTATGGTAGTCCTTCATCCATGGATAGCCTTCATCCATTGAGTCCCTTCAAAATCCCAATTTCAAAGATAGAAATCCCCAAATGTTAGGGTTTGATTCCAAAGTCATGAGTTCCTTTCAAAATCGATTTTACTGATTGAATTTTTATATATTATGTATGAATTGATGATTTCCTCTATTTTTTATGTTGTATCCCCCAAGAACTCACGGAATCCCTATATTACTCAATTGTGATCTTGTGATGTGGGTGTTTGTTGATAAAAGTACATTATTATGAAATTATGCATGAAGTGATCAGGTTATTGGAATTATGATGATCTCCATGTCTAAAGTAGTGAATTATAGATGTGTTGATTGAATATGAGCATTGAACCTTTAAATGGCAAAGTATGAGAATTATTTATAGTTATATACTTTAAGAACACTTTGAGAGTGAAGTGTGTATGATTATGATGTAGTTGTTGTGTTGTTGAAAGGATATTATCATACACACATATTTATGAATATGATATGATGTAAAAGGTTTTCTCACATAATGAAGATTATATGGTTGAAAGGCTTTCTCACATATTGAATCTATATGTGGACATAGACGGTGAAATGTTATTCTCATGCATGATACAAGAGCTATCCTATGAATTATGTTGGAATAACTGTCAAGACATTCTTTGATGAATATGAATTAAATTATGACTTAATAAGTACTCCGTGGGAATTAACGCTTAGCACCGAGTGAATATTGATATGAGATGGGAGCCCTCATAATAGTTGAGCGTGAGTTCTTAGAAGCAATCTCTTGGGATGGAAGCCCTCACGATAGTCGAGGCTGGGTTTCTAGTAGTGATCTCCTTATCCCTTAAACTATGTGTCCCCATAGGTTATTTAGCTAATGGATCCACCTAAGCTAAAAGTATGGTTCTACCTTAGGCAAGTAGGACATCCCTTTTCAGTGTGGGTAACACTGACGGATCATGTATAGCTCACATGGTCTCATATCGATTATGACTTATTACCACACTAAAGAACTAGAATATGAATTATGAACTATGGTTACTCAATAAGCTTTGTATATGAGTTCTCCAAGGCTTTTATGACGATGATGATTATGTTGATCATGTTTTTATGACTTATTCTTTCTAAACTCTCAAATCATGTTTACATTGAAATTTGCATACTTTCCAATGAAATGTCCCTTTTAGCATGTTTTCAATATTTTTATGCATGGCTATCATACTTGGTAAATTTTTGTACTAACCCCTAGTTTTCCTACATTTTCCCTAAGTGTAGGGTTCGGTTCTCAAGGTGATCATCGTAGTGGCTAAAGCTTGGACTTGCTTATCCTCCTAGCTTGTTGGTGAGTCCTCCTGGTTCGAGGGCGACTATTTCTCATGTTGTAGTTTCGTTTCTTGTATTCCCTTTTTGAGCAATGTTGTATGGTCTAGTCCCCTTTTTTCATTCAAGCTATTGTAATAGATGGCTATGTTGAGACTTAGAGTCTAGACTTCCGCTTTTCTTTTATGAATTTTTTTAGACTTGAAATGCATTCTTACTCTTATTGTTCTATTGCTTATGTTGTGATATGCTAAGTGGCTTGTATGGAGTCCTTCGGGGTTCTATACGCCATATTACATCTAGGGTGTACCCCTGGGTCATGAAAAACCTGGTAATCAGAGCACAAGGTTTAGAATGAATCTAGGATGATGTCCGATAAGCCATGTCTAGTAGAGCTTGATCATGAGTGTGAAGCATGCCACATTTATGAATAAAAAGCTATAAGATGTTTAGGAAAATCCACTTCCTTCATTACTCAGTCATGCGATAGAGTTTAACTTTATAAGGTGTTTCTCCTAATCCTTATTTGTTGGTCTATAGGATATTACTACCCGAAGGGCAATCACAAGAAAGATTGAGGAAGAGAATGTGAATCAAGGAGCTCCTCCTCAAGCTCTGGTTGATCCTCTAATCGATAATGTTACTCATGCGGAGTTTAGGGCGACTATTCAAGTTTTGGCTCAATCCGTGACATCTAAAGACAATAGAAAGGTGATTGCTCCCGTGAACCCTAATGTGAATTCCACGGCTTCAAGAGTGAGGGACTTTGCTAGGATGTACCCTCCAAAAATTTATGGCTCTAAAGTGGAGGAGGATTCTAAAGAATTTATAGATGAGGATTATAAGGTATTTGCTATAATGGGGCTGACTTCAGTAGAAAAGGCGAAATTAACCGCTTACCAATTGAAAGATGTTGCTCAAGTGTGGTATGATCAATTGAAGGAATGTAGGACGGTAGGAGCGGGTACCATTGAGTGGGAAGTGTTTACGTTGACATTTCTTGATAGGTTCTTTCCCCTTCAGTTGGGGTAAGCTAAGATGCAAGAGTTCATCAACCTTCGTCAAGGGAGTATGAGTGTGAAGGAATATGCTCTAAAGTTCAGCAAACTATCTAAGTATGCTCCAACTATAGTGGCGGATTTGAGGGCTAAGATGAATAAGTTTGTGATGGGAGTGTTCGATATGGTAGAAAAAAATGTGGTACGACAATGCTTATCCATGTCATGGATATCTCACGTCTTATGGTACATGCCCAACAAATTGAGGAGCCAAAGCTCAAGGAAAATAATAAAGAGGTGTCAAGAGCTCCAGTGATGGGAACTTCTCCAATGCTCGGTCTGATGGACAAGGTCGACCAAGGTTTAGAGAAAGGTTTTCCAACCAAGGTTCCTCTAGTGCTCCTCCAAGGGTCAACATGGATAAGGTGTCCAACCCTAAGCCTCAAGGAGGTACTCATAGTGGTTTGTATACAACAAAGTCTACTTGTGTTAAGTGTGGGAAGTAGCATGATGGTAAGTCCCTAGGTTATGGAAAGAGTGGGGGTAAAATGAGGGATTTCCCGGTGCTTATGGCTAAGGGAAGAGAGGGCAAGCAAGCTCTTCCTAGCAGTTCAAACTCCAATCCTCTAAAAAAAAAACCACTTCTATGCTCTCCAAAACCGAGGTAAACAAGAGAATTCTATGGATGTGGTCACCGACATGTTAAAAGGTTTCCATATAGATGTGTATGATTTGTTAGACCTCGGTGCTACTTTCTCTTTTGTGACGCCATATGTGGCAATGAGATCTGATATGCTCCCCGATGTGTTGTTAGAACCTCTTTCTGTCTCTACTCATATTGGTGATTCTGTGGTGGCTTAGAGGGTTTATAGAAGATGACCCGTTTTCCTACCCCATAAAGTTACTCTTATTGATTTGGTAGAGCTGGACATATTAGATTTAGATGTTATACTTGGTATGGATTGGTTGCACTCTTGCTATGTGACATTTGATTGTAGAACTCGGGTAGTCATTTCAGTGCCGGAATGAGCCTATCCTTGAGTGGAAGGTAGGAAATTCTATGCCTAAGGGTTAGTTTGTCTCCTGTTTAAATGCTAGAAAGATGGTCTCCCTGGGTTGCATTTACCATCTTTTTAGGGTGAGGGATGTTGATTCCAAAACCCCTACTCTTGAGTCAGTCCCCGTTGTAAATGAGTTTCTGGAAGTGTTCCAAGATGATTTACCCGGTATTCCTCCCGAGCGGGAAATAGACTTTGGTATTGACCTTCTCCCAGAAATTGAACCTATCTCAATTCCTCCTTATAAAATGGCCCCGCCTGAGTTAGAAGAGTTGAAATAATAGGTAAAGGATTTGTTGGTTAAGGGCTTCATCCAACCGAATATCTCACCACGGGGTGCTCTGGTGTTGTTTGTTAGGAAGAAAGACTGGTTTCTCCATATGTACATCGATTATAATTAGTTTAACAAAGTGACCATTAATAATAAGTGTCCTCTTTCAAGGATATATGATTTGTTTGATCAATTACAAGGGGTAAGTTATTTCTTAAAAACTGACCGTAGGTCAGGATATCACCAATTAAGGGTACCAGGTGAAGATATTCCAAAGACGGCTTTTAGAACCTGGTATGGTCATTATGAGTTTTTGGTTATGTTATTTGAGTTGACTAATGCTCTAGCGGCGTTTATGGACTTAATGAATAGGATAATACCTTGATATGTTTGTGATTGTGTTCATTGATCTATTTGAGGAGTGAGAATGAGGATGTTGACCATTTGAGAATTGTATTGCAAGTTCTTAAGGACCATTAACTTTTTGCAAAGGTTAGCAAGTGTGAATTTTTGTTAAGGTCCATAGTATTCCTTGGCCACATTGTATCAAGTAGGGGAATTAAGGTGGATACTAAGAAGACGAATGCGATCAAGATTTGGCGAAGACCTCCATCTCCTTCGGATATTAGAAGCTTTTTGGGCTTGGCCTGTTATTATAGAAGGTTTGTTGAGGAATATTCTTCCATTGCCTCTTCGATGACGGATTTGACTCAAAAGAAGGATAAGTTCATTTGGTCGGAAGCTTGTGAGAAAAGTTTCAAAGAGTTGAAATATAGACTTACTTTTTTTCCAGTGTTGACATTACCGGAAGGTATAGATAGCTTTGTGGTGTATTGTGATGCCTCTAGAGTTTGGTTGGGATATGTGCTTATGCAAAATTGTAAAGTGATTGCCTATGCTTCAAGACAACTTAAACTCCATGAGAAAAATTATCCTACCCATGACCTTGAGTTAGCGTCGGTTGTTTTTGCCTTAAATATATTGATGCGTTATCTATATGGGGTTCATGTTGATATGCTTACCGATCACAAGACCTTACATTATGTGTTCAGTCAAAAGGACTTGAATCTTCGCCAAAGGAGGTGGCTTGAATTATTGAAAGACTATGACATGAGTGTGCTTTATCACCTTGGCAAGGCCAATGTGGTATCGAATGCTCTTAGTAGACTGCCTATAGAAGTCTTGCTCATGTAGATGATGATAAGAAAGAGTTGGTTAGAGATTTTCATCGGTTGGCTCGTTTAGGTGTTCAATTAGTGGATTCCAGGACCAAGGGCGGGGTCATGATTCACAATGGGTCCGAATTATCTTTTGTGGTGGATGTAACTCTAAGCAAGGTCTTGATCCTATTTTAGTTGAATTAAAAAAGGCAATACTTAAGAAATCCGTTGAGGATTTCTTCCTAGGGGGATATGATGTACTTACTTGCCAAGGCCATTTATGTGTTCCTAATGTTGATGGCTTGAGAGAGCTAATCTTGTTAGAAGCTCATAGTTCTCGGTATTCTATTCACCCGGGAGCCACAAAGAAATACTGTGACTTGAGGGAACTCTATCAGTGGAATGTGATGAAGAAACATATCGCGGAGTTTGTGGCTAAGTGTCCTAAATTTCAACAAGGTAAGGTCGAGCATCAAAGGATGGGATGCTTATACAAAGATATAGGTAACCCCACATGGAAGTGGGAAGAGATAAATATGGACTTTATTGTGGGTTTGCCTTGTACCCAGAGACAACATGACTCTATTTGGGTTATTATAGATCGGACGACAAAATCGGCTCACTTTGTTCCCGTCAAGGTTTCCTATTCGGTGGAGGACTATGCCAAGTTGTACATAAGAGAAATGGTGAATTTGCGTGGAGTGAATTTGTCCATTAATTCTGATCGTGACCCTCAATTCACTTCTCACTTTTGGAGGTCTTTTCAAAAGGGCCTAGGAACCAAGGTTAAGCTTAGCTTGACTTTTCATCCCCAAAC